>CAIGQW010000596.1:8922052-8944011 GCA_903798125.1 Danio choprae
TTATGTTTAATGTTTGCTTACAGGACTGGGTTCAGGCATCTGTCCTTCTTCAAGATCAAACTCTTCTTCAATCAAGTCTGTATCAGGTAATGGCTCTTGTGGGGGACTGTACTTTACTGAGCTCTGTGGGTTAGAGGTTTCATCGTTCAGATAGGCTAAATATAGCAAGGACAGTAAATGCACTCTGACTACTAATCAGAGTGTCACTATGATGCTTCTCATATTTAGTTTAGTAAGTTCAGGAGGAACTCACTGTGTATTCAGTGATGATGTTGGAGTCAGGCTCTCTTCTGTCTTCTTTCACTTTTCTGCTGGTGCTGATCTCGTGAAGAAGCTCCTCCATTCCGTCCTGAAGCAGCCTGTCAATCAAGGCCTTGAGCAGAGAGAGCTGGAAAGAGTGATTTATTTTTTATCGTAGTGTAACATCAATGCATTTCAAAATTGTATGGATTGACATAGAGGAAATTGGTGTACGGATGGTTTAAAAACCAGTGCGAAAGGTCAAACTTGGCAGACTATTTAACATTTAAAATGCATAACTCACTCTTTGTTGTTGAGTAGGTTTCATTTTTTAAAATAGAAAAGTAATTTAAAGGGTTCGGGCTGTCTGAATGTAAAAGATGCTACTCTTCATTGAGAGTAGCAAATTTATTTTATTTGACTAATTTAATAATATTAATTAAATATTAATTATAATATTAAAACAAGAGTAAAGCTTAATCTAGGAGTCAATTATGTAAGCATTTATTATGCTGATATCAGCGTAAATATAAAAAATGTATGTCTTTTTGTTGTTTCACAGCTCTACAGTTCTTCCTTTATATTTTACTTAAAAAAAAAAAACACTTTAAATTAATACTGTGGTCCAGAAAAATCTAACTTCATGCCTGCAGGGTTAAAGACGAGCTGTTTAAAATATACACCACACTTACTTTAATGCCATACGAATCGAACAAGCCTTCAATGTCCTGAAATAGAGCATAGCGATATGTTTAAACCACCTAAGACCAGTTTTATAATCAAGTAAATAATATAAAGGCATTGAGTAACTATGAAGACCTTCATTTCAACCGCTCTCCCAGGTGCGCCAACATCACCCTGTTAAATAATACAGTTTAAACTATCATTCCTTCTGCAATGTGTGAAGGCAATCAATGAAATGCTGAAAGATTTGATACCTTTTCTCCTTTCAAACCCATCTCTCCTTTCTCTCCCTGCCAAGCAAATGGAAAGACTTAGATATATCTCCTCAGACATTTCATTTATTCAATATACTTTGAGTTCTGCCAATTCAACTTTACCTTCATCCCAGGAGGACCCTATAAAGACAGAAGCGGGCATGTAACTAAAAAGTCTTTGCATCCAAATGCCTCAATAGTCTGAGGTTACATTGGTTGTGTTCAAAATGCTATCAATGTTCCACACTCACCGTCGCACCAGGAGGTCCCATCGGTAAGGGAAATGCTTTTTTCATGTCCTCGATCGACATACCCTGAGAACAAACACAAATATAAAATAGCAGCAGTTGTGGTTGTAAATAGTAGTTCGTCTAAGCTGAAACTGCTAAACTTTTACCTCCTGGAGGACAATGGGAGACCCTGGCAATCCTGGAGATCCTTGCTCTCCTTTTTGACCTTCATTTCCCTAAAATAGTGAAAATATGGAACACAATGAACAAAACAAATATAAACAAAGCGTTTAATTAATTATACAGTTACAATTGTATTCAAGGAAAGTAATGCTGCATTATTACATGCATGATTTTGTATTATCTTACATTTGCACCAGGTTCACCTTTTTCACCCTATGGATTAAAAGACAAAATGATGTTGTTTAAATACATTTCAACTTAAATTTAATTGTTTATTTTCAATCTATTGTCCCACCTTTCCTCCATCACCCTTTGGTCCTCGTTCTCCCTAAGAAAAAAAATAGTTTTTATTAAAAAATATATATGTAAAACGTAAAGATAGGATAAGATATAGTTTACTTATAAACAAACAGTAGGTAACATTTGAAGTGGATCAAAGCCTTTCAAAGTTTTTACCCATTCTTGTCTTAGGAGAATTTTGAAAAACATTTTTGATCTACGTCAAATGTTGACTACTGTATTTGAGTTTATTTCTTATTTTGAACAACACAAAGGAAGACTTTAAAGAACATTGGAAACAAAAAAATGACGAAAAACATTGACTTCCATAGTGTTTTTTTCCTACTATGGAAGTTAATGGCTACCATCAACTGCTTTTCAAATAATCTTCGTTTTTAATCAACAGAAGACATAACACTCATACAGGTTTGAAACAAGTTGAGGGTCTGTAATTGATGAGCAAGTTTTAATTTTTTAGATGAACTTTTGCTTTAAACATACATCTTTTCCAGCAACTCCACGCTTCCCATCAACACCAGGTTTACCCTACAAGAACAGAAATTCAATTAGAAGCTTGATTATAGACATTTAATGTTTTATAACTGCTGTAAATGTTTGTATACTTACAGGTGTCCCAGGTAAACCAGGCATACCAGTAATCCCAGCACGTCCGTGATCTCCTTTCTTTTCAATTAAACAAAACACACACACAAAAATATGAATTCTGTGTTTTACTGTATGAGAATATTCCATACACATATGTTTTCAAACTGTACAAACATAATATAACATCACCAAACCCATTTAAAATTGTCATCATTTAATATGATTTATAAGCTGTTAAACTAGTTCTCCTAATAGGAACTCAAAATAATCACAAACATTTGAGCTATAACTATCATTGTTTAGACATTTTTTATTCCCCACAACCTACTGTAGGAAATACCTGAAACCACCCAACACACACACACGCACACTCACACACACACACTGAAAAAGGACATCACTGACTTCCACTACTCTAATTATGATAATAATCTATCCTTAAGAAGAAAAAATAACCTTTCGGAAAGTGCATATAAATGATAGATTTTAAACATTTTAGCTAAAAATCTTCATTTCAATTGACATTAAGCAAAATGATGTCACGCAGTATTACTCATCAGCAGTCATTTTGCAGCACTTTAATACTGTACACCCTGCAATTCAGTTAATGCCTTTGAAATTTCAAATATGAATCATGTGACCACAAAAGAAGTTTCATTGGGCCTACTCACTGATCCTGGTTCACCTTTCTGTCCCGGTTCACCCTGTTTACACAACCACAGTTATTAATAAACTTATATCAATTATTAATACACCACGTATGAACAAAAATGATCAGTCATCAATAGGAGAAAACAGATGAAAAAAGTAGTCCAACCTTAGATCCAGGCTTTCCTGGCAGACCATCCAGACCGTCTTTCCCTGTACTTGATCCAAACTAGAAGAGAAAGAATACAGAGCTAGCTAAGTCATGTTATTGACATTAATACTAATAATTCTACTGCTAATAAAAAACAACAGACTTTCTATTAAAAAAAGACAAAAAGTGATTTTATTTCTGTGTCCAAAGATGCCTTTTTCCATACTATATAGTTGGTGAACAATAATTCCTTACTAATGCAAAGTACAGTAACTATTCATACACAAGTATTTACACCAGTCATTAACACGTTGTTGGTAGATAAGTGGTTTTGTTTCTCTAAATTAGGATAAAAGTCTCCTTATTAGGCCATAATTCAATTTTGACCAAATGTGTAGTCAGTGCACATTGCCATTGGAGGGCAGAATAAAATGCATGTAAGTGAGAAAAGTAGTATTAGTAGTAGTCGTCAAATTCAAAGTATTCATAAAATGAAGTGTGCATCTAATCTGATGGACTCTTTACTATCCCGCAAGGCCACAGGAGAGGATTACGTCCTAATTTATATTACACATATTCAAAATGGACTCAAAGTTAATTTGACTCAGCTTCAAAATTTAAGGTAAGTATACATTATGCAGTTTAGGACACGGCTTATAGCTCACCAGTGAATTTCCTGGAGGTCCTGGTTTACCTTCAGGACCCTAACGGAGAATAAAATCAAATAGTTAGACATGTTGCTCTGTTTTAAAAAGTTTGTTCATTGGATGGAGGCTTTACTTACAGGTGGTCCAGGATGTCCCGTCTCCCCCCGTGATCCAGGGAGCCCAGACTCACCGGGTTCACCCTTTTAAACACATCAAAAACAAACATTCACAAATAACTGAAGGTCACTAAAGTGTTGTTGTGTATCAACCAGTTTAGGTGTCTTACTGTACCTTAATGGCCCTGGTGAGAACAGTGTTGTCTGATGTGGTGAACTAGGAAAGCAGAATTAACAACAAAAATTAAAGTGACCCTACTATGCTATTTTAAGGGTTTTTATTTTCTTATAATACACATAGCATTAAGTTCAAGGATGTTTTTTTATTCTAAACACCTTTTCAAGAGCATAATTTGCTCTTATTGGTAAGAATGTCCAGTTTGTAGTAACTGATCTTCGTCTCATAGCCTGCCAGAAACTCATGAACATATCTGAATTTCAGCTCCAGAGGCTCCGTAAGGACTTTCAAACACACTGGTAAAAAGTGGTCCTTTTTACCTCAAAATCTTTTGACATGAATTTAATGCAAGCAAAGACAAGTTGCTTTTGCACCACAGAAAACAGAATCACCTTAGCATGTCAACAACACTAATCAAACTTTCACGTCTTAGCTAGAGCACTAAAGTAAACAAGTATGCAAAGTGTTACAACCCTCCAAGGTCATCATTGATGACTCATTTCAGATGGTTCGAAATTAATCTTTTTTTTTTTTTGTAGGCAATAAACCTATTTATTGTAAACTTCTTCACTAATCTACTAACTACTAATCTTTAAAACACTGCAGACCTTTTAGAAATCCAAACAGCTATTTCAAAGGTAATATCGAAAAAAGTTAAACAGGGGCACTTTAACAAGGACAACCAATAAATAATCAAACAAATGATGAAAAAGTAACCTAAAACCTATTGCAGTGCTTCTAAGAAACCAATAGAGCTAGACAGGATTGACAGCTTTTGTCATGTGTAACAAACTACTAACTGGAAATGACATTTATATTCATTTATGCTAAATATGTTGATTATAATACCCAGTAAGGGTGGAAAAACTCACTTGAGTAACTCCCGGTGGTCCTGGCAATCCCTGCAGAGAATAAAACATTAATACAGTGACTCTTCAATTGATGATCAGAGAGATCCAGAGGGAAAAAACTGAGATGTTATGCTATCTGTAATGTGAAGTATTGAAGTGTAGTATAAAAATAAAAGAATTCTTGTGTTTTTAAATAGCAGCACATACCGGCTCGCCTTTCAATCCTTTGTGTCCCTCTGGGCCCTAAAAAACATGAGCATTCATTATCAAAAGATATTGACTGATCTGTGGTTCATATTTCAGCATCTCTCTAGAAGTGATGTAAAGGAGTATTTGATCAAATATGCTTTACACAATGTTAAATAAAGAATGCTGCTTACTGGTAAGCCTAATTTCCCAGGCTCGCCTTTGTCTCCAGGGTCACCGGGCCGTCCTGGAAGACCGAGGGGTCCCTGACATTGGAGATGAGAAAAAGTGTGAGTGTTATAGACTTTCTGCTTTTAGATGTCATAGAATATATCCATTTTTGCTTGAAAACGTCAATACCTTAACACCCCTATCTCCAGGCTCTCCTGAAGAACCAGGTTCTCCCTGTAACAATAAAAAATTAAATAATAATTCAACATTTTAATTCACTGTAGGATCAAATGTCAATGCAAATGCAAAATTATCTTCATTGTAAAGATAAAACATAGAAATAAACGTAATTTAAATCAGACATAAATAAAATCAGCTTTAATACATGTTGCTCATTATAAAAACAATAGAAGTCAATAGAGGATGCCCACTATGATAGAAATCTCACCCTTGATCCTGTGTCCCCTTTTGGACCTGGCACACCCTAAAATCCAGAAAGCAAATAAAATTATTGAAATATGAATGAAGCATAATTAAAAAGCAAATAATGGATCGTTTATGACAAAATAATGCTGTTATCCCTAATTTCCTTAATGTAATGACACAAAAGACGCACACTCACTCACATATACACACTGACACTATTATACGTTTGGTATCAGTCACTCTGGGCTCTCGATTTACTTACATCTTTACCTCTTAGTCCTGGAGAACCTGAGGTGCCTGGTAAACCTATCTCTCCTTTGTCTCCTTTGGACCCATCATTGCCCTGGAAAAAAGTCAGTGTTCATGTGACTTACGTTTCATAAAATGTTTGTTAATATGTAAGAGTTGTATTAAATAAAAAAAACGTACTTTAGGCCCTGGTTTCCCTGATAGTCCCACATTACCCTGCACATTAAAAAAAGAGAGACAAAATAGATGTGTTTTTGCATTAGATTTGGTTTTCAAAGCCTTGGTAAGAATCAGAGATATTTATTGCACCTTGCCGTCAGCCAACCTATAAGCCTTATAAACACTCACTCTTTCTCCACTTTCTCCTTTGGGACCAGGCTGACCGGGGATTCCAAATCCCGGATTGCCCTTTAAAAAGCCAGCAGATGTCAAATCAGTACATGCAGATTGACTGCTAATCAATAAATGCAATTAATTGTACTTCCACGTCCAAAACTCCAAACACACACCTACCTTTTCACCTTTATCACCTCGATCTCCTTTGATTCCTTGTGGTCCTGGTGGCCCAACTTGTCCGACATCCCCCTTCACACACAGCCCAAGAGAAAAAAAAAAGATAATAAAGCTTAAATGTCTCTTATTATGTCCATGTAAAACCAACCGACAATCAATAAGTCAGTTGGGCTAAATCTCAGTCTGAATTGTCAACTGAACACTTTTAATGAAATGCGCCAATCATCAATTTAGTCCTGGAGTGTTTTGGGACTTGGAACAAAGCTCCGTAGTCTATAAAACCGCAGTCTATAAGACAGGCAGATTTGTGAGAGCTCTTGGATTCATATCGGTGCTCTTGACACTCATTAACCATGTTTAAGTTGTCCAAGTGCTGGATGCACTGTTTGTTTTCATCAATGTAGATGAGGAGAACTCAATGGGGAAAAACCGCCAGACTTCATTCATGCATGTGGGACGTAAAATGCAAAGATGATCTGGCTTCAGTGCAGACAATTAAGACATTTTCTGAAAACTATTCTTGATCTTACCCTGGCACCTTTTTTCCCTGGAGGACCAAGTATCTGTGGAAAATGAAGGGAATTATTAGAACAGCATACTCTTAACTAAATTCTGGCATTCTGGGACATCACTTTTACCCCTTTAGCTGGCTCGCCGGGAGCGCCGCGCTGCCCCTGTCAATCAAGCACAGAAATGCACATCACACACACTGTCTAAAATACTTGCTAATGTAGAAACATATCCATTTATTTTAAGTGAAACCTCTAGCAAGGTCAAATAATTTGCAGTAGGCATTTTTACTTGCGCACACAAGCTAAAGAACCACTTCTAGGAATGTTTTAAAACATCGATGACTCTGTTAAAAAAATATATGCAATATGCAAAAATTAGGGTCAAGAGAGCATTTATTGTGTCCCTTAGGAGATGTATTATATTACTTCTTGTGCATTTTATGACCATTATATTCATTCATTTAGTGGCACTAAAAGGCATGATCAGTTTTCTTAGAAACAGATAAACATGGCTGTGTCAAAGTTTTATTTTATTAATTCAAGCCTATATTCCAGCATTTTGGAGATCAAATGATTAATGATTGGCACAAAACAAATGTTAATTCATTATTGCCACCTAAACAAATCTCAAGCTTAGCCAAATGTGTTTAAAACAGTGCCAAATGGGAAGCATAATGATTTTCCTGCAGTTTTGAAATGGCTTTGAGCTCTTTTGTTTTCCAAGTTCTCACGATAAGCAAGTTTACTACATTTTAAAAGCCATAGATATGTGGATAGATATGTGATGCAGACATTAAAATGTATTTAAAGGGCATTTTTTTAATTGATAATCTAGCCTGGAATTACAATTTGCATCAAGCAGAATTAAAGTTGCTGGTGTTTTACTCCCTCTGGTGATCATTTCCGCAGAAAACTGCTGCAAATTCTATGCATACTGTAGGTATCTTTTTAGAGTTTTTCCATAAATATTGGTAGAAGCTGAGCCTGATAAGCAACTTTATGTGTATTAACATTGGGTGTTGTCAAAACAAGTGAGACCCTACATATTTTGAGCAGTGTAGCGTAGCTCCGGAAGTACTAGCTGTGATTAAATGAAGCAAATAGTTTAGATTCACCTCATCACCCTTTCGTCCAGCAGCTCCAGGGAAGCCCTAAAGTTTAAAAAGAGAAAGTCAGCGTTCCCTCTAATCATGGCAAGAATTACGAAATTAGTATTCAGCAAATATGAATGACCTCAGGTGCTTTGTGAGATGTCAGAAGTCTAGTGCAGGCTCTCTGAGAGCATCTTTAGTGCTGCAGTAGAGCTCCCAACCAAACGTTTTATCATACCATAGTGTTTCTCTGGGAATCAATGTATAATGAGGAGTCAAATCGTTAGAGAGTTTCCTTGATCTGCTCTCTGAAGAGCTTGGTTTACTAATGACTGTTTAACCATCATTTTAAAGCAGAGGTGGACACACGGTGTCAAGGTTGCATGCGACAGATATAATAATATGGTAATTCTTAATGTTTCGCACATGTAATTCTCTTGCCGTCTCATTACTTGATGGAAACTCTATCCAGGTGTTTCTTTTTTTAATCAGGTCGATTATGCTTTGACGTGTATTTGGGAGTCCATCACTGGCCAGAGAGCTGAGAGGAGGCGTTTTTTTTTTTTTTCTTCTTTCCTTATCGACTCTTTTAATTTCCCCAGAGATCTACAGCTCATTCTTGCCCTTAAAAGAACTCCGGCAGCACCACACAGAGTGAAAAAAAGTTTGAAGAGTTAACAAATGATTTAAGATCCGACTTCTCACTCTTCAGGTTTAAATCCACTGCAACTGGTTTATCAGTCACTGGTTCAACTGATGCAGATGCTATTTATATATTTTTCAGGAAAACGAACAAGTGAAACTTAATGGACTTACTGCTATTCCTGGAGACCCGATCAGCCCATTTTCCCCCTGTGCACCCTGTCAAACAAATGTTTTGTTGAATAGGGTAAGTAGTTTGTTTGTTTATGAACAAATGTTACGAATGATGAATCAGAAACGAGTACTCCAAGGAGAATATTTTCATTAACAATTAGTGTATGTGATGCTTGAAAAAGTTAGTATTTCATCGAGGAAACAGAGTTATGACCACAAGACAAAACTGTAAAACATATATTTAATATATATTTGATGAATATTTGTTGTTTATTTCAATTGAAAGCAACAGTCTGGTTCCAGAAAAAAACCTTATTCATTTTCTCCATAGGGAAACTGATAGTTCACAGCAGGTGTGTCATTGTTAACTGATTATATATGCTTTGATTGAGCCTTTATTTTTATAGAAAAGGCACATTTGTCATGTTCCTTAGTGAAATACCTTTTCTCCTTGTTCTCCTTTAAGACCCTTTTTCCCCTGAACAGAGAAAAAAAAACACAAAACAGTGAAAAGTATTTAACACTTATTAAACCAAATCTGTGAAAAGGTTCATGCTGATTCACTCTGAAAAAGACATCATTTAACACTATGAATTGACTTTAAATGTGAAATAGTTGCGTAAAATCTGACAAACCCGAGGGCCTGCGATTCCCTGGAGTCCTTGGATTCCTGCTTCACCCTTGGGTTGAATACAATACAGATTACACATTCCACAAGATGGTCATTTGTCATTCAGCTTCATTGATTTTAAATACAAATTCATGCTTACCTTTGAGCCCGAGAGTCCAGTATTTCCCTGAAAAAATTATTAGGACTTAATATTTACCCTCAAATTGTTTTATAGGCAGAACATACAGTACATACATTTAACAAAGTGCTAATATGAATGTGGTTTGTGTTCATCAGAAATGCATACCTTTTCTCCAGCTGGTCCAGGTGGACCTTGAATGCCTTGCGTTCCGATACCTTCCTGTCCCTTTATATTTAACACAAAAGAAATTCAATCAAAAAAAATCAGCTGCACTATTTTTAGCCCTATGCAGTTCTGACTGAGAGGAAGGGCGATTTTTTTACAGCACTCCCAAACAATGAGTCTTACAAAAAAAATTGAGCCAGAAGATTTAATTTATGCATTTTAGCTTTCTTGTGCAAGCTGTAGGAAGTCATTCCTCAAAATACCATACTATACTGTAGATGTTTGTATATCCCTCATTCTCACCCACCTTTTCCCCCTTCTGTCCAGCAAGTCCTGGAAGTCCATCCACTCCCACTGGTCCTGGTAAACCTGGCAAACCCTAGATAAACACATACACAGGACTGAACTACCTATTTCATTATTTACAATTTAAAATACAGCCTACTTTTGCATAATAATAGAAGGCAAGTATATGCAGTAGCTTTAGATCCCACAAAGCACTCTGTTCAGTTTATACTAAATAAAATTAAAGATAAATAAAAAAAAAACTTTTCGAATGTTTTAAAACTCTCTCTATATACACATTATGTTTTTTTTTATTAATTACTGTTAAAGTTACTGTAAATGTTAATTTTGGGTATATATGGAGTAAAATGACATGTCAAACATACTTTTTGTTCATATATTTACAACCTTAAAAGACTGTTGTGAAATATTTAAGTATCGAGTATCTCACACTTTTGGGACTTTTTAAATAAACATTTCTATGTATGTCTATTGACAAACCAGTGTAGTAAGAAACTGATACTGAAGAAAATTGATAACTTGTTGCATCTGAAAGTGAATGTTTATTCCAGTAATGCAAGTATTAGAAATAAATATGTAGGGCTCATAAATATGTATTTATATTTATATTCATTTATATGATTTTGAATGTGTTAGTAGGGTTAATATAGTATGCGCTTACATTATTCCCCTGCTCTCCTTTCTCTCCTTTTGGACCTGGTTTTCCACGTGGACCCTGAAGATTATGAGAAGCATTATGATTGCACATTGTTTGTGTATTTAGTATGTATGTTTTATTGTAAAGTATGGCTTGCACATTAAATGACTTACTTTAGGACCAGATTCTCCAGACTCACCCTAAGAGGAAGAAGAAAAACAAAGCTGAAACTCTACTCAAGTCATTAAAACGTATTCAGGTCAATACATATGCAAATAACCTTAAATGGCCTTGGATTGTAACTACAATGGAATAGTTCACCAAAAATGAAAATGACTTTTTTTTTCTTGTGAACACAAAAGGAGATATTTTAAAGAATGTTGGTAACCATTAGCAGAATATCTTCTTCTATGTTCAACAAAAGAAAGAAAATCATATAGGTTTAGAACAATTGAAGGGTGGGTAACTGATGTCAAATACCATGAATTTCATGTGATGAACATTTCATACTAACCTTAATAGAGAGTCCTGAAGACCCTGAAGGCCCAGGAAGACCAGGCAGTCCTGGAGGACCAGATACCCCTGGGACCCCTGGAGCACCTAAAGGGCCCTTATGATTGAAATACAATATAATTAAGATAAGTGAAATATTATGTAACCCAGGGGTGTCCAAACTTGGTCTTGGAGGGCCGGTGTCCTGCATAGTCTAGCGCCAACTTCCTTCAACATACTAGCCTGGAAGTTTTAGTATAACTAGAAAGAGCTTGATTAGCTGGTTCAGGTGTGTTTAATTAGGGTTGGAACTAAAATATGCAGGACACCGGCCCTCCAGGATCGAGTTTGGGCACCCCTGATGTAAACTAATCAGCAGTTTAGTATGATACCAGCACTTACTGAGGATCCAGGTTCTCCTTTACGGCCTGGAAGAACCTCCATACCTCCCATCACATAGCCTGGCTCACCCTAGAAAGAGAGAAAAGGTTGAAATACAAAAGCTGATTTAATTTAAATAGCAATTTGTTTAGGAAACTATTGCATTTACAAAATAATACAATAAAAAAAAATGTAAACAGGCTTGATTGAAAATCAAATTATATGTTCTTGTCAATGACTATCTTTTTGTCAATGTCAATTTCTGGTGAAGACTTGTCAAAAGTACATAAAAAGAAAAAAGCGGACATCTAATTCAAGTCGACATGATTCAAATGATATGTTGTTGTTTTTAAATAAAATGTAAACACAATAATACAACACATTGCATGGTTGTCGGTGCCTGAACTTACTCTCTCTCCTCTCTGTCCTTTAGGTCCAGTATTACCAGGAGGCCCCTGAGATTGTGGTAAAAAAGAGAGATAGGAGAGAAACAGTTTGTCTAAAAGTCTTGAGGCACAATCACACAGAGAAGTATCAAAACGTGAGACATTTAAAAGAAACTCTATACTGACTAGCCATAATCATTCCTCATTACTCCCTCTGTGAATCATAATTACACCTTTCCCAATTCTCTAACTAAAGTGTACAAAGGGTCAGGACATTGCGTACAAAGAGTGAACTAACTACCATTTCCAGAATATCACCACCTACATTATGTTTTTAAATAGCAAGGTGTAAAAAAAAGACGCTCACCATGTCTCCAGGAATTCCAGAAGGCCCCTGAATCACATTAAGAGATTGACTCGGTTGTTATCTGCTTATTTGCTATTACTATATTTAATTAGATAGATATTCTGCTTGATTAAATTAAAATAAAATTGTTCACCCTTTGTCCAGGAGAACCAGGTGGTCCGGTTCTCCCCGGCCGTCCTGGTAAACCTGGAATACCATCAGTCCCGGGAAGACCCTGAATATTATAAACATACAAGCAAAAAATAAAATAAACATCACAATATTATACATTTATATAACACACAGAAGCTGTTTGATGCTCCTCAAAATACAACATCAGGACATCTTCAGCTGCGCATATTACTTTGAAATCAAATATGGAGCAATATGAATCTACGCGTTCGCATTGATACATATCGCAAAAAAAAAATAAACAAGGCAATGTCTACAACAATGCGGCTCTTGTTAGCATGACCTGTCACATTTCATTTGTTATTCAAAAGAGTCGCTTTGATATGACAAGCGCTTTCATGTGTCGCCTTCTCAAAGAGATAACAGGAACAAAAAAAAAAAAGCAAAGAACGAACGTCACCCCTTGCCGAGACAGATCTGTGATATTAATAATTAGATTTAATCCTTTAATCTGCTAAAACAACAAGTGAGTCACAAAAACAATCTCATCATTAACAGAACGCCTTGGTTTAGCTAATAAACGCTTCAGTAATTAACAAACACGAATGTGCGATTGCGGAGAGGAACGGGGGTGTTTTATTGATCTTTATTTAAGTTTGTGTTGTGAAGCGGATCTTCAGATGCTGGATTTACTCACCCGCTCACCCTTTTCTCCTTTAACCTTTAGAGAGAATGAGTCAAAATGCCCTGGGCCTTGCTGGAGCCGCTATGTCAACAGGAAAAATAAATAAATATATACATATAAAAAAGAGAATTACAGTAGAGATAATATTGCATGAAGTAAAAATTTGATTTATATATTTTCTGAAGAAATCGCATGGTCAAAACTAAGGCTGTTTGTCCACCAAAGTGTTTTGAGCAGTTGAAAATGCCAGCTATTTTTTTTTTCTTCAAAACAAAAACATATCTGTGGGCACTTTGGTTGTGCAACGTTTTGTTTTTTTTTCTTGTTGATGAATGATAAAGTAAGATACTTTTGTTATGACGTAGAATATCTGCAGTACTGCACTGTAAAAAAATGGTATAATCAATATGTCACGACTGCATATTTTATGTTTATATAACCCATGAAAATTAGTCATTTTAATTTTTTTTAAGTCTTACAAGTTGTAATAAATCTAAGTGTAAAGTTATGCAAGTTAAAATTACTAAAAGACATTTAAGGCAACAACAATTTACACTCTAAAAAATCCTGTGTTCCACTCAATCGATTTGTGTTGGGACAACATGAAGGAATTAAGTTAACTTATTAGATTGTACATATAATATAATATCGATTGAACATAAAACAATTAATATTGATTGAACATAAAACAATTAAGTTGTCCCCAAAAACAACTTAACTCAACAAAACCTCAAGAATTGTGTTGCTTATTTAAATAAGTATAAGGTGTGCTGAATATTTCTCAAAGTTGATCATGTTTCAATTCTCTGAAACTGAAAAAAACCCCAATGCTGAATGTAGTGCTTAGCGTTAAACAGACACTCTAATAATGCTGCTGTGAGATGTATAGTAGTCAACATTTGAAGTGGATCAAAAATGTTTTTCAAAATTTTCAAGACAAGAATGAGTGTTGTTAAATAATTTTAGGACAACTTTGGTGAAAGTTTTTGATCTACATCTAACTCCGACTACTGTATTTTAAAGAGGGTTTCATCTAGAAATCTCATGAACTAATAACCATTTAAGAACATTCTAATTCTTAGCGACGTATTCTGAATGTCTACACTGTAAAAAATGCTGGATTCCACACAATCGATTTGTGTTAAGACAACATGAAAGAATTAAGTTAACTTATAAATTTGCACAAATTTAAGTGGATTGAACATAAAACAATTAAGGAATTCGTACGCACTGACAAAAATTATACTCTGAATCAAATTACTGTAATTTGTTACAGCTAAATTCTTACATTTTTCTCAAAGTATAATTTAATTTTGGTTCGATCTTTAAAATTTGATTTAACTTAATCTAAATCAAAAAATGTATTGTGGCAATACTTAAGAAAATCTATTTGGCTGTGTAGGGTTAAGGGTTGTATTAAACTTTAATTAAAACACTGTCACTTTAGTAAACACCCTTAAAAAAAAAAGAATGTCCATTTAGGTTGGTCAAACTGAATTATGAGGTGATCCGATATTAGAGAAAACCAGAAGGAAATGAAGAAACATACCAGGCCTCCATGACCAAACCCATCGCCCTGCAGCAGAGAAAATACATGCAATCATACCATCAGTTATAATAACACGATCAATATCAACACAGTGCCACAACAGCCGCTTACCTTTTCTCCTTTCTGACCCTGAGAATAACAACAAACCAGGAATTAGGTTTCACATGAAACATCATATGACATCAGTATTGTGTACATTCTGTAATTATTTCTAAATATCAAAAAACGTGCCTATAAAAGTGCCATGAATTTCATGTCTATTCATTTCTATGTTGAATAAAATAAAGAGTTTCAATTCCTATAATTTACATGCAAAAGATATAGCCCTTTTTACAGTAATTTGCTGTAATCATGCTGCCAGCCTTAATTTCACTGTGAATTTCACAGTTAAATCCTGTAAAAGTGATACTAATGTAATTTACAGTGAAAAATTACAGTAACAGAGATTACATTTTACATAGAGATAGCATTTACCTTGCAGCTAAGCGGACAAGGCCCTTCTGGTTTAGCAAGAGCTTCTGGGTCTTCTGTAGGTGTGTCCAATTGAGCAGACTACACAAAAAAAAAGAAAATATTATTTGTGTTGTGTATATTCATAGACATAATTTCTTTTATCTGCATGACTTACCTCATCGTGTTGTTTGAATTCAGACTGTAGGGCTTCGCTGCAAATGCTACCGATGAACTCTCTCTCGATGGACGGGAGGCTGTCAAAATCACTGGCGTAGAAGATGTTCTTGTATGTGGTGGGAGACGCGATTGTCCGCAGTTCCTCCATGTCGGCGTGAGCGATGCCGATGACCAACACACTGACTCCTAACAGACAAGTAGCAAAAACTAAAGTTTAGCATTCGTTTATTACTGATAAATATTATATTGTAATATTTGTAATTTCAATTGTATATTGCTAGTAAATGATATACTTAAGTGTCACTAAAGTTTCATGCTGATAAAGTAGTACATGTACTTTTTAAATACATTTATACGTTTTTTTAAATACATTTTCTCAAGGATACATTCATTTTAATCTTTATGAATATTTTTTGCAAAACATCGAATAAATGGTAGTTTCTAGTATAGTTGTGTGGGTAGGAGGCTTTTGTTTTTATGTTTCATTTTTCATCGTAATATTTTTTTTTTAATAGAAATTTAGTTATTTTATTTTTTATTTATTTAAATTTTTTAATTTTGTGTAAATTTGTGTATTTCCATGTGCTTTTAGTTCAGTATTAAAATCTTATTAGAAATTTTTTTTCACACGGTAAATCAATACATCTTCACTGTAAGAAATAAACTTCAGTTTAAATGTTGATTTAGAAAATACATATCTTAATCAACAACTACTGAAAAAAATAAATGATTTCATAAAATTTAAGACTGGACAGCTTTAGAAAGACAGCTTTGAATGACAAAAATAAATACATTAGTTTTTGTATTTATTATTAATTCATTCATTCATTCATTCATTTTCTTTTCGGCTTAGTCCCTTTATTGATCTGGGGTCGCCACAACGGAATGAACCGCCAACTTATCCAGCATATGTTTTACACAGCGGATGCCCTTCCAGCCGCAACCCATCACTGGGAAACATCTATACACACTTATTCACACTCATACACTACGGACAATTTAGCTTACCCAATTCACCTATACTGCATGTCTTTGGACTTGTGGGGGAAACCGGAGCACCCGGAGGAAACCCACGCGAACACGGGGAGAACATGCAAACTCCACACAGAAATGGCAACTGACCTAGCTGAGGCTCGAGCCAGCAACCGTCTTGCTGTGAGGCGATTGTGCTACCCACTGCGCCACCGTGTCGCTCTATTTATTATTAATATAGAAATTATTATAGATTAATATAGAAACCATTTATTTTAAATGCCAATATTTTACAATATTCAGTCCCTATAGCAGGGGTCAGGAGCCATTTCAGATTTTTTTGGCAAATGCATTTTTTTAAAAGAGCCACTGGGGTATATATTTATTTATTTATTTATTTTAATTTACTACGATAAATAATAAAGGTTTAACCAAAACCTTAATTAATGTCCATGCACGACTCCAAAATAAACAAACAAGAAGCAAGTCCATGAATGAAGAAAGGACAATTTATAGAATTTTTTCTTCTCCCCATCACCACTCATGACTGTTGTTTGAATTTACGTGCGTAAGGTTACCATAGGAATGTAAATTGTTTGCCCTCTATTGGTGTTGCTATTCAAGTTTATCCATTGGTCGAAACATAATTATATTGTAAACAGAGATTTTATTCATTTTGTTATCATTTTTTAAACTGTAAAATATTGTTGAAGGGAGACAGCTGGGAAGCCATGTATTTTTGGTCAAAGAGCCACATGTGGCTCGCGAGCCATAGGTTTCCCTACCACTGCTCTATAGGATGTTGCACTGACATTTTTTTTTATTCTCTGTATAAAAATAAATACTTTTATGATGGCTTTTCTCAAAACTTATTGCATCATTTACTTAAGCTGTTGTGTTTTGCTGTGAAAATACACAAACATATTGTAAAATGTTTCTATCTTTTGATCTCAAGAATCATTGGACTCGCTAAATCATTTAGTCACCTAATATTACTTTAATATTTTTTGTATTTTTGATCAAATAAATCTAGACTTGATGAGCACAGAAGCCTTTTTTCAAACTCTCTCCTTCTTTCAAACAGTATTGGTGTATTAAGCCACATATGAATGTTATTGTCTTTCACCCAGAGCGTGTGCTATCCTGGACGGCGGCTCCACATCATCCTGTGCTCTTCCATCCGTCAACAGCACCAACACATGAGGAGCTTCTTGTCTCATTCCCAAAGTCTCCTGAAACATCTCCCTGAGGACATAACTGATCCCACGACCTAAACACACATCCACAATCAGCACATTTCAGACATAATTGCTATCAATTTTGACCTCTGAATGTGAGGGTTAACCTGTTTTTGTGTTTCCTCCTCCATAGCGGACTTCTCGGAGAGCTCTCAGGACAGAGTTACGGTCTTTATGAGTGTTGAAGTTGAACTCGATCCTGGGTTGATCACTGTAGTGAACTACCGCTATCTAAGGTAAGTCAATAAGACAATTTTGTACACATTTATTATATTAGCATTAGCTAATCAGTGCACAGTTATTATTTGGCTATTAACAAGAGTGAGAGATTGATATTATGGATTGAAAGACTCAAAATGGGTCCAGATTGAAGTGGAAATCACTTAATAGCACATTAGTATGTCCTACCTGTGTTCCCTTAGGTCCTATAGAGGGAAAGTAGGTGACAGTCCTGAAAAGGAAATCCTTCAGCTTTCCAAAATTATTAGTACCAATGCTCCAGGATTCATCCACCAGAAACACAATATCTGCCTTCACCCTGCCACACACTAAAACAAAAGATAAACACAATTCATTCAAACATTCACATAAATAATGTGTTTTCTTTTTGTTTTGAGCATTTGAGGTAAAAGATCTTTTTTTTTTTTGGATATTCAGAATTTAAATTCACAAAAACATAAATTAGTCATCATTTATTCTTTCTCAAGCCATAATAAATGTATATGATTTATTTTTTCATATAATGGAAGTCAATTGTCACCAAACTATTTTAGTTCCTCAAATAATGTTTTATTTTAAATCTCCATAAAATTTGCAACATGTTCATTCCTTAAAGTTTATATATTAGTTAATATGATGATATTATAAAAGTGAATATGTTTCTATTATTTTTTTCAAAGAGCTTAGTATTTTTTAAATACAGTAATATTCAATAAATGCAATAAAAAACACTTGACCAAGATTTTATTATTTCGCTGTTTAATTATATGCAGTTGAAAAAAAATCACTAATCATTTAAAGAGCAATAAAATAATAAAGTTGACTTAACTTGGAACAAAATAAAAACTGATGATTTTTATTTTAGTCTGAACCTTCTGTTTAAATGTTTAATTTTAAATGATGTGGGTTATTTTAAATTCACGGGAAAATCCCAGTATTGTGCAGTAGTTCTTATAGGCTTCATATTGTCTGGAATCTATGAATAACAATTAATGTGTGTGGAAAATGTCAGCTCAGAGATATAAAGCTGAAGGGTTTCAAACTTTACATGCAAAAGAGGCATTTAGAAAGCAACAAAAACAGCCGGTTTTATTCTAAGGGTCACAGAGAGGGTGGAGAAAGGTCATGTGTTATATAACAGAAGCTTTAGCATTTTTAAATTGGTCAAGTTAAAAACTGAGGGTACTTTTACACAATATATGAAAATGATTGCATTTGTAAAAACTGTTATTTGAAATCCAATTTCAGGCCCCCAAAACATCACTGTCTCGTAAATGAATGTATAAAACGTTATCTGTTTTGATTTAAAAAATGCTGTAATGTAATGCCCCACATCAACACCATATTGAATGTGAATGACCTGGTCCAGGCGGGGGCGTCTCAGCGGACAGAATGCTTTGGTCATTGACTGTGGTAATTCTGGTCAGTGCTGAAGCCATTTGGCCAGTGGCAGAGGCTGTAACGGGCGCTTTGACCACAGGGGTGCGAGTGTTTCTGGTTGTGGTTTGGAGATGCATGTCATTGCTTTTGGTGTTTGCAGAGACAGGAGCCGGTGTCGAGCTCTGGACAGGAACGAGACGAGGCTCTCCCACTGTAACACAAGCGGAAACGTTTTTATCTCAAACAAACTTTTGAGTACATGATTTTAGTACAAAATACCAAAATATTTGGTTGCTGAGATTTCATGTATTTGATAAAAGTTACACCAAGGCCTCGTTGATTTAAACAAAAATACAGTGAAAAAGTACAAATTGAAATGATTGTTTGCTATTTAAAGGCATATAGAGTACATAGTGCCTATAGAAAATCATCATACCCTGTGAAAATCTACACCTTTATTCACATTACAACCTAGTTTCAAAAGACAATTGGGATAAAGTTGTAAAAAGGCACAGGTTAGTAGAAGGCTAACATTTCAAATGGCAGGAATAGTTATTTGGAGTGTGATTTGATTGCAGGCTGTATGACAAATTAATTATTTTAATGGGGTACGATGATTTTCTATAGGCACTATATATACATTTTATATAATTATAATGAACCCAATGTACTTAAAAATACACAAACTCATCATTTTGGTGTCAGCATCAAATTAAATCTTATAAATAGAGAAAAGTAGAATGTCTACTTTAGCTATTCAAACTAATTTTGTGAACATATTTTTCTAAATATTGGTGAAATAATGTTCCATCATTAGTCAGTCAAAGGGGTTTATTTAAAAATCATTCTTTCACATACTTAAAAATATATATATATATATAGGTGTATTTGATCATACCAAATTTTATAATATTTAACAATAATCAAAACTTTCTGATCAATAAGTAAAGCTAGTGGTTTGAAGGACAGTTCTAAAGTATTCATTAGTAAAGGCATAAAAGCCTTTAGGGCCTCACGGTGGTGCAGTGGATAGCACGTTCGCACGGATAGCACAGCAAGAAGGTCGCTGGTTCGAGCCTCGGCTGGGTCAGTTGGCGTTTCTGTGTGGAGTTTGCATGTTCTCCCCGTGTTGGCGTGGGTTTCCTCCGGGTGCTCCGGTTTCCCCCACAAGTCCAAAGACATGCGGTACAGGTGAATTGGGTATGCTAAAATTGTCCGTAGTGTATGAGTGTGAAAGGTTGTGTATGGATGTCTCCCAGAGATGGGTTGCAGCTGAAAGGGCATCCGCTGCGTAAAACATATGCTGGATAAAGGGACTAAGCCGAAAATGAAAATGAATGAATGAATGAATAAAAGCCTTTTAAAATGTCATCAAATGATTCTTGTTCTAAATATGAATGGCAATATTCTTGGTATGTAATCTGTTGTTACACTGAATTATATTTTAGGGAGTGTCTTCTATAAATCACATTAAAAATGCAGATAAGCATCATTATTTTTCAATAAATAAAGACACACAAGCTGTCACATTTGTACCTAAAGGGTCCATATTGAAACCTCAGATTTATATTTTAATACCTAAAGAGTACAATAGTTTTCCTTTTCAATTTTTTACATACTATTATGTACTTTTAAGGTATCAATATGGAGCCAGGTACATAAGGTATCGCCAGTGACCGCTCGCATACAGTTGCTTCATTTCAGAGACTGTAGTCATTACTTAAAAATTGCAAAACTGCCTTACAGATTCTTTTGGTGATGGTTGTGACCGGACCCTCCACTTCCCCATACAGTGGCCTGATGGAAAAGATGTAGGTTCTGCCATACTGGAGATCTCGGACCTTATACGAGGTGAAGCCAGAGCTCAGCAGATCAGTGGAGACCTCCACCTCTACAGACAACAACAACACAGACAATCATATCAGGACTGAATAATGTCTCCTATGATGCCACAAAACAGCTGAAGAAAACTAAATCTGAGAGAGACTATTGTCTGCAAAATGACAAAATAAATGACTTTTCAATATTAGTTTAAAACCCGTCAAGGGCACGGTGACTTCAGAATCTGAAAATTTTACTGACAGTCTTACATGCATCAAGAGCTGAATAATAAAAATCCACCTTTAAAACCCTCATAACCTTCTTGTTCGTGCAAAGGACGCCCTCATTATAAGGCCCTGCTGACGTCATTATGATAACAGGCATGAATCACAGATCTTTCATGGCATTATCTCCGCTGTCTATTCTGTTCTTTTTTTTTATGTCTGCATATCAGACAAAACGCCTTTTGTGAGGGGAACTGTTATTACAGTTCTTATCTGAAATTAGTTTTGGCCCACCATTTAGCAACAACTAATTAACAAATGAATGGTCATCCTCCTTGTTCTATACCATCTGAGCAGTGTTAGAGTGAAGATTCAGCTAATATAATGTACAGAAAATCTAGAATTGTTTTTTTAAAAACTTAATTCACCTTAATATCAGCCAATGTACATGTCCCTATGTTTACTATTGTATATGTATTTACTAGAAATAAATATTTATTAGAAAAGCAGATTCTTAGAAAAAAATTATATTATAATTTATAATATTATATATTATATATATATTGTTATTATTATTATTATTATTATTATTATTATTATTATTATTATTATT
>CAIGQW010000596.1:8955656-8989783 GCA_903798125.1 Danio choprae
ACACACACACACACACACACACACACACACACACACACACACACACAGGCTGAATCTTTCTTCATGCAGATTGTAATTTTAATCATTTACTTTTGATATTGGTGTGAAATATGCCTTGGACTTTTTTTGTGTCAGCTTCCATGAAATCCCACCAAAACTGTGAGTCTTCGCTAAAGGACTCAATCTGCCATTAAAAGTATCATGCTGATACTGATGCCCTTGAAAGCACGCAGCATGAATTATCATCTCATTGCATACATAATTCTCCAAGCGCAGCAGATCCAAACCTGCAGAGTCGCTTACACTCACAAATGAGGAATCAGAAAAAGAAGCATCTCGTGGGTCAGCTAAAGTTCAGCTGCACTGGTGGAGCTGCGGCTGGATTCATCTTTATGCACCGTACACTAATGTGCCATTACTGTGCATGTATGTGACCAGAGTTTTAATAAAAGGTGAAATCTCTGCAGTTCATTATAAACGCCAGCTCTTTTCTCCACACCAGGTGCTCGGCGGCAGGACCGGCAGCTGTGTGCGCTTTGGAATCCTAATCAAGCCCTAAATTAGGATGGGTGGGACACTGCGGAGCAGAGAGTGTGCACTGCAGCGCAGGACGAGATGTCCTGACAGAATCAATGACAGACTGCAGGTGCAGCTCTCTCCTAGAAAATTATAAGCTTGCTCTATCAATATGTGACAGAATGTTTCATGTGCAAATATAGCATTTGTAATACTTTGCTGGAGTTTTAGGCATGCACAGATAAGGACGGACGTTTTTTGGACTGTGTGCCAAAATAATAAAGGACAATAAAAAAGAAAAGTTTATTTCTATTCACAGTTTACTCTTTAAAAAAGTTTACAAAATAGAGTTTTCGCAGTAATGTCATTAGATAAACCGTAGTGTTACCCAAAGAAACGTTCAGTCTACAATTGCTACAACTAACACGTTTTGGTCTTAGTAAGGGTTACATTTACATCTAAACACCTTTATCCACTATAAAAACATTTTCTGAAATGTAAAGTTTCCATTAATGTACACATTTCTTAATGGATCCATATATGCCAATGAAAAACTATTTAAAAAAACGTACGTTAAAAAGTTCTTCATTGGGATCATATGGCTCCACGATGAGCGTTTAACAACATTTGAACCCTTCCATTTCATGAACAGGTCTTTTTGTTATAAAGTTTTAAAGGTGTTTACACCCAGAAATTAAGTTGTTTTAACTGGTTTAATTCAAAACTTAATACTTAATGAGTATTTGTGCCATTGTTTAACACTCAAGATGCATGTCTTAACTTATCTTTTGCTTTTGTTGTTAGTAGAATCAATGTAAATAACATCAGAGAGCAACTAAGACATTAAACACTTAAATCTTTTATAATTCATTTGTTTATTTATATATTTATTTATATTTTGGGTCTTTGTAGATGCCATTACCCAAATTGTATAATAAACTGACCTTAATCTTAACAAAATTATTTATGCATTTTTCAACAACAACTAAGGATGCAGGCATGTTTGTAACCCTAAATGAAAAAAAGAATAGTCAATTCCGTGTTACGGTTCAATTTATCGTAACATGATTTAAAAGTTAAGAGTGCCTACCCACTTCAAAATATAATTGATCCATGATCCGTATGTATATAAAACTTCCAACTTGCTGTGACTCATGTCATGCAGCAGTTTCACATTCAAATTGATTGTCACCATATTTAACAGTGAGTTAAGATGCATTTGAGCCTTAAAAGAATGTGAAGTAATCATAATAATCCATTAGTAAATGTTAGTTTATGTATTTACTAACATTAACTATGAATAATCTTGTAAAGCATTCATTAATCATAGTTCAACATCTACTAATGCATTATTAAAATCCAAAGTTGCGCTTGTTAACATTAGTTAATGCACAGTGAGTTAACATGAACATTATTTAATTAAAATAACATTAACCAACCATAACAAAGATATACATAATAAATGTAGTACTAATTGTTTGTTCATGTTAGTGAATACATTAACTAATGGACCATTATCTTTAAAGTGTTACCCACTTTAGATGTAGCTCCTCTGCCACCTATGAAGCATATGTTGCACTTTTTCTCCAACAGATAGGATTGTCAAGAAATGTATGATTGTGATTGAAGCGTCCCACCTTTGGGGCATTTTCTCTGATGATAGAAGGACTGAACACAGACTCCTCCAGGAACTCCAATGCCAGGCCGGTGCGGCTGCTGCCTCCCTCATACGGCACGTCCTCCACGGCCCGCAGCACCTCATCCAGAGTGGAATAATCCGTCAGAGCGATACGCATCCTGAACAAGGACACCAGCAGATGCATATGCAGTGCTCAAGCAGTTTATTTGTGCTTACTAACGTACAAGATTGAGTATATAAAGCAAGGTCTCGCATATTCATAAACGTGCTGCCAGAAATGCTAAACGACTGTAGTATGTGGACACAGACCTGGGCAAGTCTGAATAGACGGTCACCCCAAAGCGAATGCCTTCCTGTCCGACCACATTTCCCTGGAAGGCTCGGATGATGTCCGCTATGAACTCTTTGATTTGCTGGAAACTGGTCGGTCCAACTGACCAGGAGTCATCCACCAGAAACACTATATCAGCAGGCATGGCTGTACGGCATACTGCAAAAGAACAAGAGAGACTGAGACTGAGATGTGGGGGGGTGGGGTGGAATAATATAATATAATACAAATATTTGCTCATTCTGAACGAATAAATGTTAGGGCAACGTTTTACATTTGCTGAATATACCCAAGGCCTTCTCATCCAGCTACAATGTGTGCAGCCACCATTAGATGGCAGTGTGGACTCAGAGAAAACCACAGCTCTTGCATTTATGCCGAATGACCTGCACTTTAAAAACTACACTGAACACAAACATCAGCTTCAGAGTGTAAAAATAAGACCTGACAGAATAAAAGTAAAATCCGGCCAAACAATGCTTGTATTTCATATGACCTACAAACTCAGGCTGTTCTCTGAGCTTCATTTCCAGCATTGAACAGCACATCCTTAAACCAAAGCCACTTGTTTATTGTCTTTGTTCACTGTGAATATGGCCCTGGTTGTGAGGTGATTGCACCTTCATTGTGGCACTACTAAGTGGACTGCAGATGTCCTCTGAAATCAGACAACTCTCCAAAGACAAGCTGTTGTAGGCAGTAGCTAATCAGCACTAGATTAGACTTAATAACAGCAGACAGTTTACAGCCAGAGATCAGAGAAGATAGTTTCACAAACCCACACCTGAAATACAATAAAACCCAAACAGACAAGTGCATCCCAACGCTTCTAAGAAAAAAGACTTGAAATGCTCTTTTTTTCCTTCCCAACAAGCGTAAGAAGACAAATGCTATAATAACATCAGAACACAAAAGAGCTCTGGTAACAAAAGTACATGCATTAAACACCAAGACGTTGTTGATCATCTGGCATAAAACCTTCAGTCGCATTTCCGGAAAAGCTGGTAAAAAGGAAACACTGCAGGCTTTGAGGATTTATTTTAGCATGCTAGGAGAGGGAAAAAAAGTTCCTCAAAAGCAAACTTTAACGGTCCAGTGAGGATACTCGCTCTGATGGACCAGAGGCATTCAACCAGTGGGAGAGATGAGGACAGACGGACTGGAAAAATCTGAATTCGGCAGCTGTTCTCTATCTGAGACCTTTACTACACCCTTTACAGCAGTGGTCTCAAACTCAATTCCTGGAGGGCCACAGCTTTGCAGATTTTAGCTTCAACCACCTCCAACTCACATCTGCTTAATAGTCTCTAGTAGTCTTGAACACCTTGATTAGTTGGATCAGCTGTGTTTGATTAGAGTTGGAGCAAAACTGTGGAGAGCTGCGGCCCTCCAGGAATCGAGTTTGAGACCCATGTTTTACGGGAACTGCAGTGCTGCTGACTGCTAGACTTTAAGTGGACAGTGAAGACAGCTAAGGAGATCATTGGTGCCCATCTGCCCTTTCTTCAGGAGTTTTTCCTTTCACGATGCTCCAGTAAAGTTTCCAGTATTATAACAGACTTCCGCTGTCTCTTCCAGTTCTTGTCATCAGGAAGTTGGTTTCGGAGTGTTAGAGCCTACTCGGCTAGACTACTCAACAGCTTCTTTCCACAAGCTGAGTCCTCAATTCCAACCACCTTACCCCCTTCTGAAACTCTTATACACAAACTCCCAAAACCAGGATTCCCACTCCTCTCCTCTCGAC
Source organism: Danio choprae (assembly GCA_903798125.1). NCBI lineage: Eukaryota > Metazoa > Chordata > Actinopteri > Cypriniformes > Danionidae > Danio > Danio choprae. The sequence goes on from CAIGQW010000596.1 coordinate 8,959,887, forward strand.
CACACCATTTAATTCAATTCAATTTAATTTAATTTAATTTAATTTAATTTAATTTTATTCAATTAAATTCAATTCAATTCAAGTTTATATGTATAGCGCTTTTCACAATAATAATTGTTTCAAAACAGCTTTACAAAAGATGTACATTATTGCATTACAATCAAAATCAGAACTATTACTATATTAGTCACTAATAACTTTAACTAATTAACTAATAACTAATAACTTTGTCAGTTAAAGTTAATATATACAAACATGGGTAACCTGCAGTTAATATATAGGTGATGTCTATATGTAGATGTTCAATAAAGTGCATTTGCGTATTAAGTGTATGTCTTGATATGACACCACATGAAAACCTCAAAACACTATGCATTTCTGAGTGTGGGCTTGACAAACCACCAGTAGAAACATTCATCTCTCGATCTTTATTTTACAAGGACTCAAAATATGAATGTACCAAAAATCATGTTGCACTATTTGGTTTTTCAACCGTAGATATCTCTTTTGCACAATATCTTGCACAATATTGTTTCTGTTTTACATACAGTACTTGTATAGTCTGTCTTACGTTATGTGTATAGTTAACTACTTAAAGAATATTCATAGTTAGGTTATCGCTCCAGTATGTTAGCTGTATAGGTGGATGGGGGGATTCTTCAAGACGAAGATGGCTAAGGTAAGGTAATCCAGCTATTTATGTGCATTTAGATTCATCTGATTGGTATATCGTGTGATTGTTAATGCGAGACTAGCCGTGATCAATCATAAGCATGTGATCTTCTCGAAATGTGTTTAATAAAAAACACTAATGTTAGATGTCAATTTGATGTCATTTTGAAATCAAGGCAGTCACAACAGGCATCAAATCAATTTGCATTTTTGACATCGTTTTGACATCAAGGTACCTACTGGAAAGGCACACAAGAAATTAATGTTAGGTTAAAAGTCTCAAAATGCTTTATCATGTCTGGAGATTTTAAAAGTTGAACAATATTGTTTTATTTTTCCATATTGTCCGTTTTTGGCTTTAATAAAGTGCTACATTTTACAAAAGCATTATATATATCTTTCAAAACTTGTTATGTGTCATTATTATTAGGGCAATTGACTATTAAACGGGTGATCATGTAAACATGCTCATTAACAGTAATACCTCCAATGTCATGACAGACCCTTTATCACTTACAACAACCAGATAATCTCCAGTTTTCCTTTCTAGTCGCATCTCAGCTGCGGCTTGCAGAGCGCGCACTTGCGTGTGAATAGGATTAAACTGAAATCATCTGCTGCGAGATTAAAATCATCAGCCTGTGAAGATGATGTAGTTTAACACGATACAACTTAAAGAGCTCCATTCACTGCCGACCCGTAAAATCGGCGAAGAAATAAGCAAACATTCACTTCATTCAAAAGCAGACTGGCAGGTCATTACAATGAAAACAGGGCCCTGAAAGCAATGAAAAGTGACTGCCTGTGCATTTACAGGTATAAGAGCTTATTACTATAAGGTTAGATGGTCGCGCTTTTACATCTAACAGAAGTTCTACGTAAATCGGGCACGATGCTAAAAGAGCTCAAGGACGTGACCTCAGAAAGTACATTCTTTCCATTTCATAGTCAAGTGTCTGTCACTGCAAACAGCCATTTTGAAGAGGTGTGGAAAATTACAGTGTTTCAGGGCATTAGTGCCTCAGTCAGTAATTGGTCCTGACAAACTCCTCTAAAACCATCCTGCATGAATTCAATATGTTTCACATTCTCGACACACACACAGCTCAAGGTGAAACACACACACACGCTTCTTTGCAGACAGGGAATCAGAGAGGGTGCAGTGATTTATCTTAAAGGCTGGCTCTGCAGGAGGGATGCAGATGTCCTGCAGCAGAAGTTGCTGATTCAGAAGGACACATATGGAAGAACTTAATGTTCACTTCAGCTCCACCTGTACCGAGTCTTCAGGTGTGCAGACAGACAGCAGCTGACAAACATGGACAGCATTAGAGGTGGATTTTCTCAAATACTCGCTCCACATAAGAAAGCCATATAGATTTTGCCAGGTCAGGAATTCCAGGTCAGAAAAAGTATAGAGTGAGCTATGTGGGAGACAGAGGCAAGTACAAAATCTAGATCTCTGTATTTTGATTATTTGTCTTAATAGTAAGGATTGAAAAAAAGTTGAAATTAAATAGAATTTAGGGTGACACAGTGGCTCAGTGGTTAGCACTGTCGCCTCACAGCAAGAAGGTCATTGCAAGTTCACGTGGGTTTCCTTTGAGTGCTCCGGTTTTCCCCACAGTCCAAAGGCATGTGGTATAAGTGAATTGAATAAACTAAATTGGTCGTATTGTTTGTATGTGAATGAGTGTGTATGGATGTTTCCCAGTACTGGGTTGCAGCTGGAAGGCAATCCGCTGAGTAAAACATATAATGGATAAGTCTGCTGTGGTGATCCCAATGAATAAAGTGACTAAGCTGAAGGAAAATCAATCAAATAAATACAATACTGTAAAAACTGCAGGGTTCCAGCGAATTCATTCAAGTTGTTCCAACACTAATTGTTCAAGTTAACTTAACATATCCGAGTAGATGAAACATAAAACAATTAAGTTGTTCCCAAAAAAATCTCAAGAATTGTGTTGTTTCAGCTCATAAAATGTAAAGTAGTTTGAACAAGCAGCAGAAATAATTTTTGGAGTGCATTGAACTAACAGCAATAAATTAGACATAACTACACTAACAATGATATGGCAAAAAGTCACGACAACAAATGTTTTGATGTTACTTTAACTTATTTTAAGAAGTCAATAAGTTGAACTTAATATTTTTAGTTTGTTTGACTAATGTAAGTTGAAATGACTAGAAAATGTCATTTGATTCAACTAAATTTAAAGCAGTAAGATTTTTGAATAAAATAACTTTTATATATCGAGGGTAACTTAATTCCAACTGCGCAACCAAATTTTGCCCACATTTAGAAGTAGTGTTGATTTTGGCCCCTGCCTGCAACCTTCTGAGAGCGTGATTGACTGAAGGGCGGGATATTGGCAGTTCAGCGGGGACTGAGGAGCCCCTATGGCATGTAGATAAAGCATGATTCAGCAGTCTACCTTCAGCCTCTGCAGTGCTGCTTTGATAGCAGAGAGACAGGAACAAGAGGAAGATCCATATGCCGCAATATCCCATTCTCTCTCTCTTTTCTGTGGTTCCCTGTCCTCCCTCCTCTTATCTCTCTGCCAGCAGATCCTCTTCTTTGGACTGATGTCCTGAGACGGGCTTGTTCCCTGCTTTATTTAGCTGCTTCGCCCTCTCCCTTTTATCTGTAAAACACAAGAAGAGAGAGAGATCGGTATCGTCATACATATGCATAGACACACACACGCGTTCAGAATAATCATTTTGATCTTTTTCTGTTAGCAGAGTCAATGTAATCGGCGAATCGTCTCTGGAAATCGCCTGTATAATCCAGCACATTTATCCTGTCAGATATGGCTGAGCCCAGCGCCGCTTTAAAGAAATGAATAGCACTCAGATGGAGACAGCTATTATTTAAATAAAAGAGAATTGTTTAAGCTTAAGGAACCGGGGTATGGGGACAATGATGTTAGGCCTGAGAGTTTTATTCCTCTCAGGGTGTCATGCATGATGATAATACTCTAAAGAATAGTTCAGGCAAATATGCTAATTGTGCCATAATTTACACGCTATGCTACAGACCTGGATACATCACAGAAAGAGATGTTTGATAGCAGGCTTTTTCCCATATTAAAGTAAATGTGAAATTAAGATGTCAAACCCAATACAACTTTACATATAAATTAATGTACTGTATTACTTACTGCACACTGCCATTCAAATGTTTGCGGTCAATGAGGTTCTTTTAATTATTTTTAGAGATAATTATTTCAAAGATATATTAAGCTGTTCAAAAGTTATTCATAGCGTTGAAAAATATTACATTTTATATATCTACTACTGTAACTTATAAAAGAATCCTGATGAGCGAAGCCAAAATCAGAAATGAAACAAACATTAAGCAACACCAATGTTCTGTTGATCAGTTATGATCAAAATATTGTTTCTTGATAATTCATACTATTTTTATTACGCTATACAAAATTATTATTATTTTTTAAAATATTTTAAATTCTAAAATCTTAGGAGATCCTATCCATTCTGAAAACTGTAAACTACATTATAGAAAACTATATTACAGCAACAAGTCATATGAACTATTTTGTGGTGCTTTTATAGTATTTTGTTCTCCATTTTGGCTATCAGTGTTCGGGGTAATGCATTACAAGTAAGGCGAGTTATGTAATAATTTTACTTTCTAAGTAACGAGTAAAGTAACGCATTACTTTTAAAAATGAAGTAATAATATTTAGGTTACCTTTTTTTTAAAAATGTATCGCAAATTACTTTTTTACTTAATCAGCTTTTAAAAAGTAAATTGCTGAATTAAAATTGAGATGTGAGAATGCGTTCATTATTTTGAACACATGGAAGAAAAAGAATTGTACTTGAAAATGGTTTGTACTTCACTAATAAGACAAAAAGTACAAAAGCGGCAAACACATTGCTTTAAACTTTCATTAATCTGTATTTAGGGCATGTAGAGCTCTGAGTCTGCAAGTTCTGAAAGAGATCAAACCTCAGCCAGGTAAGGAAAAGTAACGCAAAAGTAACTCAAAAGTAACTTATGCATTACTTACCATAAAAACTTAACTAAGTAACGCAACTAGTTACTTTTTAGGAGAGTAACTCAAAATTGTAATGCATTATTTTGCAAAGTAACTTTTCCCAACATTGCTGGTCATCGCAATCAATATATGAAAAATGACAGCACTAAGGAACACATATCGATAGTTTTAAATGTTTTTTTTTTACTCTCTGGAAGCCAAAGACTTGTATTTTAAGAAATGAATCACCAAGGATCACCATCCATGGATTCACCATATTTTATGAACTGTTCCTGCGCTTAACAAAAAATAAATAAAATTCTTCTTTAATGTTGTAATGAAAACAAAAATCACCGACAATTACCTGAGGGAGAGTAAATTAACAGCAATTTTTCATTTTAAAATGAACTATTCCTTTAGCAAGAAGCAAGTAATCATATTGAGCTCACTATAAAGCTCTCAAAAATGCAGCAATACATTTATAATGCTTTTATTTTGCCTCAGGTTCAAAAAGGAAACATTTGCAGACTGATGCATTGCTGAAAACACCAGCTGGCCTCATCATTTGCAGTGTTTTGAGTACTCATTTCCAGCACGGGACGCTGCTGTGCTGCCATCCCCATTTGTAACTATTTTACTAGCAAGATTTCCTTGCTAAATCAGCTTTCCGTTCTACAACAAGTCTACAGAACATTTAACATAATCATTTTTAAACATCATTTTCTTTTAAAGGAGACCTGTTATGTCCCTTTTTACAAGATGTAAAATAACTCTCTGATGTCCCTAGAGTGTGTATGTGAATTTCAGCTCAAAATGTCCTAAATAATTTAGAATAATAAATAATAACTCTTTAAAACTGACCCTTTTTAGGCTTTAATCCAAATTATGCTGCTTTGCTGACTATAGCTTTAAATTCAAATGAGATTGCGCTCCCAGACCTCTTTTTAAAAGAGGGCGGAGCAACAAATGCCTGTGCGTCACCATAGCAGCAGATTCAAAACAGGACTAATGTTATCTCTGTGAAAAACTGAAAATGTCAAACAACTGGCTGTAAAAAAAAAAGGTAGTCTATGGAGACAGTGTTCATTTGTGCATCCTAAAAGGAATAATTTATAATGTGTTAGATGCTCACATTATCTTTTCCAGGTACGGTACAAAAAGTCTAATGGCGGATGGCTGCTTCTCTCTCAGGGCTGTTTAGGCTAATGAAGAAGAGATTTCCCCCTCCAATGACAATGGGAATGTTAATCAAAGTGTTTCTGCAGAAAAAAAAATTGAATTAATACATTTTTACCATTAGAGGCTGGCTATATTCACACACTGTTGCTGCACAACTGTGTTTAAACCCATTATGAAAGTGATTTTTGCATAATAGGTCCCCTTTAAAACATGCTGGTTCTATTTTGAAGTCTGTGACTACTGATGAATGGTCTTCTTTTACGTATAATTCGTTGTATTTTCGATCTATTTATAGAGCAATATTAGAGTGGCCACAAACAGTTCAATGACAGTAACTTGACACTTTCAGCAGGTTTTTACACACGTGGTTGACATTGAGGTCAGAGTATCACAACAAACTTGACCTTTGTGAAAGACAGCAGGTGTCTAGTTCCTCTTAGCGGGTTTAGACCGCTCATTAATGCTTATGTCTGTGTGTGGGCCAGAGTGAGAACTGCAGTGGAAATACTGATCCTGTCATTGGTACAATCACACTCAGCCTGGATGAAGAACTAGAATGCTGTAGACAGGGATGTTTTTGAAGGTGGATGAGTTTCCTCTCAACGAGACCAATTTGCTGATTTGACTTGTATATTATGACAAAATGTCTCAAATGAAACTTGAATGTAAAATCTTACAATGTGACTTGATTTCATAACTGGAACTTTATTTCTTGTTATTGTGAGTGGTTTTTTTTATGTGAGTACATTTGACAATGTGTCTAAAGTCATTGTTTAAGTTTTTATTATGTGACTTCATATGACAATTATCAGTTAATATTTCAAGTTGAGACTTTTTAAGTCATTGCTTATTATCTCAAAATGTGACATTCATCATTTTGACTTTATATCTTACAGTGTGACTTTGTCATTGTAACATTATTTCTCACCATTATGGCATATTGTCACAACATGCCATTACACAGGACTTCACATGGGAAGTTGTGAATTCTGCACCAAAAAACACAGAGCTGAATGAATCTCCAAATATCTCAAAAGCTTTAAAACAATTTCAAAATCAATCATCCTTTGAAATCACGACAAATCACAAACTGTAAAAGCTCTTTACGCAAAATCCAGAGGCGTCAAGTGGGTGAAAAGCTTCCTCGCTAAATAAATACTGTCATTCCAGATGCTGCGTTAACTAACCACGCAGCATATACAGAATCAGTAATCTCGCACAGAACTGCTGCAGCTTTGTCAGGTTACATCTGTGGGGAATATTACAACCAGGGAGTCTTTGTTCAGCCAACAGACAGCACTGTCAAGCAGTACAGAAGCCACAGCCAAGCTAATGCAATGCTTTACTGCACAACTGCCACCTCTAATGTGCGGAGAACAAGTCTGACAGTCCACAAAATTAATGCAGCTGCAAGGCTTCGGCGACTTTAACAAACTTCTTCGGCTGTCTGTAAAGCATTTTTACATAACTTTATATTATCATCAAAGACAATTCCAAGCAGGTCAGAAGACACCCTATGCATGCAAAATTAGCACGTTTTTCTATTACGTGCAGTGGAACGGGGCTAGAGTTTTCATTGAGAAACTTTGAGACCATGAACTCTGCGCATACCAGTCAAACTCGGTCCTGTTGGAGCATGTAACCTCGAGCACTTCTGCACTTCAGTCAGTTTACTTGATTTTACATGGACTCTGGACGAAGCAGATAAGACTTTTTGAACGGCTGCACTTTGTAGGCTGCAGCTTGATTGTGCGATTTATGAATGAATCCGATTGAACAAGCGATTATTCGCGTCAACCTACAGACAGGAATGTACTGCTGTGACTCGGGGGGACATTTTTCTGATGTACAGCCGCTTGCATACAGCAAATTCATACAGTGGAGAATGTAATCTCATGAGCGCAGGCCCACTGTAGAGGTGAGCATGCAGTTGGATTGTGCACTTTGAAGGATTATAAAGGTACAGGAGCTGAACCCAAGCCCCCTTCTTGCTCTTTATACATGCCCTGCTGCTTGTTAGCATAAGGCTACTTCACAGAAGATTATCTCTGTAGCTCTAAATTAGGTGTTTTCTTGAAAGCAACCTGAAAATGCAGAGAACGACGCTAATCAAACAGTTACTCAATTGTTGTGTGGTGAATGCGCACAAATAGTGCCTATTCATGAGCTAAGCCAAACATCCTTAAATGGACTTCAGTGATGAATGTTTTTAAGATACTGGGAGAACATCATCACAAAAAATCCACAAGAGCAAAAATGTTCAAATGCATACTCTCAATCTTCTCTCATTCACAATAGCATCTGCTGTTTGCAGTCTTATCAGTTGCAGGTATAGGCAGGCTGCCAGTGTGCAGTAATGAAGTGACTTTATGCAGTTCATCTGACATTACGACTACATCAAGATTGCCGCTCAACTCGGAGGGGTGTGTAAAAACCTGCGCGTGGAAGGAAAAGCTATCAGACTGGAGACATCACCGACACACTCTAGTGTTTTGTTCAAGGCTTTTTAGCTGCATTAGCGGGGCTATTGAAGCCGTGAGATGCGGTGGTAAATGGAGTGGAACAGCATACGGTAGATCGAGGCTCTGATTTTGTGCCACAATTACCTAATCAAAGAATGCATTAAACAAATGAATGAACTTGGGTCAAATCATGCTGGTTTTGATCAGTTGAGATGTTTGAGAAAATTTACTTTAAAAGAGCAATTACAGCAGCTTAGACCAGTGGGCCTTAACTGAAGGGTTGTGAACTTTAAATGGACCACAGGTCTGTTCTGATTGGGTCAGTGTGAGTAGAGGAAAACATTGCTAAATGCTAAATCCAAAAAAGTTAAGCAACATTTATCTGACTTTTCCCATATAATTGCTGATCTGCAATCCCTCTGGTTTTATTAACCCTGCTCCAAGTAGGATTCAAAGCAATGTTTTCAACATAGGTGCACTAAAAAAGATAAAAATCACAGCCGCTGGTGTCAGTCACCAGTGCACCTCTGGAGGCCAGAAAGAGGGGGCTTTCTTAAACTATAGGTGGCCTCTGTTACATCCATTACCCTAAATCTCACTCCCATCAGTCATGGGTACCAAACCCACACCTTTAGTTCTACTTACCCTGCTCCAAGGGGGAAATAAACCAGAGTTTCTGACATACAGGGCAGGTGCACTAACAAGGAAGCTAAGGACAACAGTCTCTAATGTCAGTTGCTAGGGAGTCTTGAAGCTCTGAGAGTGAGGTTTACTCAAATAGCTCCTACTAGCTGTCCTGCACCCATGGTACACCCACTGCCCCAAACCTTACATTTATCCAGCCATCAGTTTAACCTCTCTGGTCTACTGGCCCTAATCTAAGTAAGATTCCAATCAGTGTCTCTGGCTTTGAAGTTGGGCACATTAACAAGGACACTTAAATTCAAAAACTCCTACTAGCCAGCCTCTGTTACACCCATCCCCTAAACTTCATTCCTCCCAGGTCAGAGCACCATCGTAACTACCCCAGTTGTCCCTGTGCTGAGTGGAATTTAAACCAGTGTTTCTAACATGTGAGGCAGGTGCACTAATTTAAAAGCTAAAAACAACAACCACAGCATTAGTCAGTTTAAACACAAAGCTTCTACAAGCTGGTCTTTGTTACACCCATCCGGATCATGGCACCAATTCAATTCCTCCAATTCTACTTGCCCCAGTTCGAGATTCAAATTAGTGTTTGTGGGATGGGAGGCCAATTTACCAACAAGAAAGCTAAAGACAACAGCTGTCAGTTATGACAATAAGAAGACTTTCTTGAAGAGCTCCTACTATAGCTGGCCTCTGTTACACCCATTACCATAAAACTCATTTCCATCAGTCATGGGCATCAATGCTGCCCCTCTACTCCAATTTCTATTTACCCTCCTCCAAAGGGAATATAAATATCTGGCTTTGAAGTTAGGCACACCAACAAGGACACTTAAAGCCCAAACTCCTAATAATTGGCTTCTGTTACTTCATTTTACCCAGGTCACGGCACCACCATAACACCTCTAGTTCTCCCTGCTCTGAGTAGAATTTAAACCATCCACTATGTAAGGCAGATGCACTAATAAAAAAGTTAAAGACAACAGCCTCTAGTGTTTACACACACAGCTTCTGCAAGCTGGCCTTTGTTACACCCATCCGGGTCACGGCACCACTTTAATCCATCCAGTTCTACTTGCCCCAGTCTGAGTTAGATTCAATATAGTGTTTCTGGGATTGGAGGGTGGTGTATTAACAAGGTAAAGACTATAGATGTCAGATTATATTGCACCCTTGATACCATGTGAGTAAGGTATACTCAGACAGCTTTTGATAGCTGGCCTAGCTGGTTATCTAATCAAACAGTAAATTAGAGTCAAATTATGTTGCAGCTGTATGAATCCAGCTAAAATAAACCTTCAGAGATGAGATGGCAGATGGCATTGCTTGGCATATTGTCCAAAAAAATGAACAATTCTACTCAAGGTAAAAGGAAAAATAACTAAAATGCGGACCACATTTAACATTTAGTAGCTTTGGGGAACACTTTATTTTGAAGGTCCACTTTAGACACTCTGTTGACTTGAAGTAATTTTTCAGCTATAAGTGAACCACAAAATAAAGCGTAACAGTCAGTTGTTGTCCAAGAAAGTCTGAATCCTAAGGCAAAACTAAATGAGAACAATTGGCTTAGACACTCTCAGAGAATGGCCCAATTCCAAAGCATGCAAGGGAAAAGAAAACAAGTGAAAGAAACTTGGCAGAGACCTTTGATAGATACACAGTTTTCTGCATTGTGAGGCGTTGGACTGCAAAAGTTCACCATGAGACCTTCACTCACCTCTCCCACTGTATTCTGCACCATGATCCTCCTCTAAATGCAATCCTGTTCGAACCACTAGAGATCCGTCAGGTAATAATCCAATCCAAGAACCAGTTAGAGCTTTACACACCTTTGTTGTGGACTGTCCTATAAGACTAGGAGTGTGAGAATCCAAGAGAGACGATAGAGGGTGTGTGAGGGAAAGAGAGAGTGAATGAATGAAGCAAATACCTCTAAAGGGGAAAGTTTAGGGGGTGTGGAAGAGCTACAACAGGTTGGCTCACAGTCACAGCAAGAAGATGGATGAGAGAGAGAGAGAGAGAGAGAGAGAGGGCAAAAGCAGGAGGGGGGAAGTAAGAAAGAGAGAAAGAGAGAGCAGCAAACGAGAAAAAGAAACTATTTGATAAAGCAAAGACGCGTTTATGTGTTACATAATATTATAACACATTGACTTATAGAAAATAAATGCATATTTAGTTTAACTTGAGGTATTAAAACAGATCAAGTACATTTGAATAACACTATGAAAAACTATGAAAAATAACAAACAAAAACTTAAAACATCACATAGAAAAAAACAACTAGTTTAAACTATTGCTAAGTTACAAAAGTATCCAAATGATACAAAAATAAGGTGCACACATACATAGTATTTTTTTTTTATACTTTTTTGTCCAAAAAACTGAATTGAATATGTTTTGAGGTTTTTATTAAGATGTTTGTCATAATTATTAACTAATTATGATCATTACAACATATTTACTAAAACTAACTCAAATTAAAATGGATACAGAAAATATGAAATAAAAAAAAAAAAACCTTCAGATTTTCATTTCACTCTTTAAATTCAATTGAATTCCAACTGTTTCTCCAGAGGTTTGTTTGATGCAACATTCAAATGTCACCTGAGGAGAAACAAATTACTAAATTAATCACTAAAATTACAATTAAAATCACTGAAGTGAATCTGGAAAATACAAACACTTTCTTCAAATAAAATCAAATGAAATGCATATTTTATTTGCACAAAATGTGATTTCTTTGAGAATTTGTGGTACTTTGAAAAGCCATTCAAATCATTATTTAGCGAAAGCAGCATGAGATGATTGGATCTAAAAGGTGAACTAATCTCACACAAAATATGTACCTCACAATCTAACAGAGCCCTGAGCTGCACACATGTCTTCATGAGGAGCAAAACACAATATAATTGCCCTGTTTGAGCAGAGAATGTGATATGAGGGCTCTTTAATGGTTTTCTACAGGAATGCAGGCATGGAGTTTATTGGTTTTCTCCAGCTGTCAGTCATGACACACTGTAAATCAGCCAGACCCACAAACACTGAAAACTGCTCTGACCCGAGGTCAAAGGTCAGGCATGGGGCTATCATGGAGAGAAAGAAAAAAAGAAAGAAAAAACAGAGGCTATAAAGAGAAGTGCACACATGTAGGAGAATGCATACAGTGAGGATGATTTTTGTTTACAAGAGAAATACTAAATGATATCAAATATTCATTCATTCATTCATTTTCATTTCGGCTTAGTCCCTTTATTAATCTGGGGTCGCCACAGCGGAATGAACCGCCATCTTATCCAGCATATGTTTTACGCAGCGGATGCCCTTCCAGCTGCAACCCATCTCTGGGAAACATCCATACACACCCATTTACACTTATACACTACGGACAATTTAGCTTACCCAATTCACCTGTACCGCATGTCTTTGGACTTGTGGGGGAAACCGGAGCACACGGAGGAAACCCACGCCAACACAGGGAGAACATGCAAACTCCACACACGATATAAAATATCAATATAATTAAAAACATATGACTACGTTACCTCTGCCATTAATTGATTTTAATCTAATAAACTTCCAGTTTATCTCATACCAGCCCAGGACGACCAATGCACATTTACTGTGTTAGCCAGAGCCCAAAATAACATCTCAGAAAAGTATCGTGACACACTGTGAAATTGAAAGTCCCTCAGGTAACCCTATGGGGAGACACCACAAAGCCAAGCATTAAAGTTGCAGAGGGAAAAAGAGTACAGAGTGTGTGAAAGGACAGAATGGGAAGGAAGGATTGGAGAAAAAGGTTCCCAGTGTCCTCATGTTGGCCCACAGCTGTGCTGATGCCTGCTGGGCTCAATAAGGTCAGGCCTTCATGTGTCAGGGCTTCTCTGGACACTGGCTGTGGGGCGCCAATACAGGCATAAAATCCCTATGACGGAGGGTATCTTGAGAAAAAGGACAAATGAAAAGAAGAGGGACGACCAGACAGAAAAAAGAAAAAAAAAGTGAGATTGTAGATTAGATTTGTGCAAACTAGCTTTAGAAGCTTGTTCATTAAAGCTTTTCAGAGCAATTTACATAATAAATTGTCCAGTTTTGAAAAAGACGTGTACTTGAAACTTTGTATACTACACAGTACATAAAGTTATTAATTAAAAATAAATAAAATAAAATAAATTCTACAAAATAATTTAGATTTTTGTTGTTGTTGTTAAAAGAATTCTGAAATGAAACAGATTCTTAGATATGTTCAGTTTTAAATGTATCACCAGTAGGGTCATGGCTCCCCGTACACACATAAAAGTAAAATTGGATAAAGGATTAAAGACTAAAATTTCAGAAGCAGACTGGTATGATATGTGGGAAATACACCAAACCACCACTAGTTCACAAGTTTGGAGAGGATTTTCCTGGAAATGCCTTATATGCTTCTTTATAACACCCAAGATTAAAAGCAAACAGACCTCCAGACAACAAATGTGCTGGAGACAGGCAGAAGCTGATCATACCCATATCTTCTGGAGCTGTGGGAAAATTCAACCGTTTTGGGATGATGTGCAGATTGTTATTTCTGATGTGTTTAAATACAGAGTTCCTAGGACTGCATTATTTTTGTGTATGGGAGATATTAAGGACATTGTCCCTAGAGGTGAGCAATATTTGTGTAAGATTCTTTTTGTGGCATGCAAAAAGACTATAACAAGGAACTGGCTTAAAGACTCAACGTTGAAACGTAAGCAGTGGTTTGAGATAATTGAAGAAATTCAGGTAATGGAAAAGCTAACATTTATGTTGAGGATAAAAACGGATATTTTCAGGAAGGGTTGGGAAAAATGGTTGATATATAGGGAATATAAAGACATCCCCATTTAAGTGAAATGTAATTGGAAGAGATACAGCAATCTTATGCGTTTGGCTTTTTTCATTTATTTTTTATTCAATTTATTTATTGTTTACATATTTTACATGCAAGTTTATGTGATGTATATAGGTAATTATGTATGTGCATATTGATATATGTGTATATATGTAATGATATATGCTAGCATGTTTTTTTTCTGTTAAATTATTGTTCTGTATTGTAAAAACATAAACGAAATAAAAATAAAAGTGGAAAAAAAGGCATCACCAGTAGCCATGGGTATTAATTTTGTCATGCTTGTATATGTTTTTTCACCTCTAAAAATGCCAGGCTCTAATTTGCATTTTATGACTCCCCCAAGACCACAATACCGGCTAAAAATGTTTTTAAAAGTCACATACATCTTCCTGAAAGCAATTAAATGAACAACCCATTTTTATTTTTGGATGTACTATACCTTTAAAAAGACTTGCTTTTTATTCTGATTGTAAAAAATATCTATAATATGATTGGTCAATTGAATAAAACAGTGTAAATACAACAAAAACAAAAACAACTGAATAATGTAATTGCTGCATGATGTGAACACCAGAATCAGAAAGTGGAGAAGGCTGTACTTCATGTTATTACTCTGATATTTCCTCAGAGAAACATTATAATCATAAACAAAATGAATATGATTTAAATGAATATGATCAAAATGATGTAAATTAAATATACACATAAGACCAAACTTCGATGTGAATAGTGTACTAATATAGAATTTACCTTTAATTTTTATTCTTGCTTAAACTACAATATTTCAATATAGGGTAGGAATTACATGGGTTTTGTCAGTAGTATTTACTTCATCACACAATATGTTTTCATCAGTGTATGTAAAAAGACAATTAATGTACAGTCATTATAACAAATCGACGCCTTCTGTTCACACATCATATCTGTTACAATTCTGCCTGGATTCATTTTGCAATAATGACCAACAGACCGTACATGATGCCACATAAGTCATACAGCAGGCTATGGTGAAATGAAGGAATGCAATAACAATCATTTGTTAGGATTGCTGTAAGAAATGGCCACAAACAAAACACATTTAAGTCTGATCTGAGTCCAAAAACTTTTGAAGAGCTCCTTTAGCAAGGTTTGAAGGACCATTTAGAGAGAGAAAAAACAAAACAATCACAGTTCTGAAACCCACTGTATGATAATAGCACTGCATCACTGAGCAATTAAAGGCATTGAGGAGTACGTCTTGAATAAAGCTGATAATAGCTAATCAGCCTGGGAAATATTAACCAGGCTTGTCTTTATAAACTAGCGGCTAATTGCTGTTTTTTTTAAAGCCTACAAATCCCCAAAGTTCTTCGCAGTGCAGCAGAAATGTGCTTTGATGAAATTTAAGCTTTAGGCTGAAGTAAAAAAACAATGATGAATAACAATGAACAGCAAAGACATCTCATATATTAGGAATTCACAGGGCTGGGCTGAGATTCTGACACGGTGTTGTAAAAACATCATTGATATGATGGGTAATTGCTCCTTTGCTGCTTGTTTTTACAGGCATGTCAGTTGAAACCCCCTCTTCACTATCTGTCCCCTTTTCCTGTCTTGTCAACAAGATTTCCATCGTACATAGCCTACTAAAACACCTAAAAAAATGCATCACGTCACCACAAAAGACCGGTTTCGTGTTTTCAGCCGTTATGAATAATAAAGAGCTATTGCTTCACATGCTCCTGGGAGAAATAAAAATCCAATTGGATGATGTATAGACTTAATGTAATGCTGAAATCTTAATTATAAGTTCATTCTGTGTGCTCCGATGGCCCCGGCAGTTCATTATTCTGCCCCGCGGTGCCTACTTTAATTGTGTTTTTGATGTAAAATGAGTTCAAAGTCCGTGTTTAAATAATGTGCTTGCCTGAGTTTTGCTTTTGGGGGGAAAAAAAAGTATTGACTGATGTAATATAAACACAAGTTCCTCATTTGAAGTTATGGAAGTGTATCTGCGGAAAGGAGAAATGAGGAGAGCTTTGGTGGTGAGTGAATATTATATGAATATTATATTTTAGTGTGTTTTGGGTTTCTGGCATGACTGGATGATTGACGCTATCCTGGAAGTCAAGAATTTGTTGCCCATGGCAGAAATATACGTATGCCCTGTTGGCAGGTATGTATGTGGCACAGTGCCTGCTTCAATACACAATGACATATACATGTACACGTGCTCATCACTGACACAAAAATATATTCAGATACACATACACACTTAACCCTTATAATGTATTATATGAGATTCATATTTGCTGCCTATTTAATGATATTGCATGCCAAACTTTCAGATAATGATTTGATATGGGAAGAGAAGGTTTCTGTTACAATTTTTTGTTTTGTTTCTGTTACGTTTTTATTACCTCAAATATTTGTATTCATATTTTTAAACATTAATGACTTTTTTTTAAAATGTAATATTTGTAAATGATTATTTAAATATTTGATTTAATATGTATTAATATGTTTTTGATTTAATATGTTTCTAAATGTAAGGAGCTCCCAGGGTGACATTAAAGGCCTTTGAAAAAAAATAGGTAAATGAATTGCATGGATGTGGACGAAATCTATATTGTAAGTAAGTAAACTTTATTGTCCTTGACAGGAAATTTGTTATGGGCATCACCATATTGCTGCAGACACATATATAAACAAACAATAAAAACAATACAAAATACTGTAATTACAATAATTAAATGATAATTATTAGAAACTCTTGTTAAATAAACCCACTGAGACAAGTACAAAGGATACAAAGGTACAAAAGATCTCTTATATTGCTTCAACCTACACTTAGGGATCATCAGTTCATAATGTGCATACAAAAAATGAGTTGGATCATTCAGATCTCTTGTATTGTCTTTAAAGTATTGATCATACCCAGAAAGAACTGCCTCTAATTTACAATGCCAATGAGGAGCTCTACAAAGGTAGTCATTATGTTGTTGCACCACCAGAATTAGTGAATTAACCACCAGTGAATTAAAAAAGAAATTACACAAAAATGTCAGTAGCAGCATGTGCCCGTGTCGCCAGCAGTGCAGTGCCATCGGAAGTCATATCATATCAATTTGTGCCTCAGTCAAGAGGTCTGGATGCAGACTTGGTGCAGTTGCAACGTGAGCTGCATCCAATGCTTTTAATGTGCACACCTAACCCCAGCCCTAACCCTACCCCTCACAGTGACGTCATTAGCTTCATTGAGTGCACTGTGTCTGACATTGCACCTCTGAGATCCAAGTCTGCGTAAAGATACTATTGCCTCAGGCTGCAGGTAGGTGTTTAGACTTGTCTTAATTGTTAATCCACAAGAGACAATGCTTACTGGTTTAAATGTTCATGATAAGATTCCATATAAGGTTATATTTCAGCACTTTGGAAATGGACAGCGACTCTTAAGTAGCCATAAAATGAGTTCTAGGCTGGGTTTCCCAATAACGATGTTTCTTGTAAGTTCTGTACGTGAAGCTTTTTGTTACAACTCCACGTGCGTTTCCCCAAAAGGTGATCGCGCAAGAACACTTTCTATGTACTACTTAGGAGTCGCTGTCTATTTTAAAAGTGCTGAAATATAAAATCGGATCCTAAACATTAACCCAATAATCATCATATCTTGTGGATTAACAATAATTATAAAGCACCAGAAACTATCGCGTGGGCAGAGAAAATATGCGCATGTTGTGCGCATGCGAAAGTCTTCATTATTATTATGTCTTGTCCATGCATTTTTCCACTTTGGAATAGTTAAGAAATAAATATTTGGGTGAATAACCTTGATCAATCGATCTCAAGTATAAACTTGGCTAAACAAAACTATTCTGACCGTCATTTTCTGAAAAAAATAAAAATGAAAAATAAAACAAAGCTGTAAATGATAACATTTGTGTTTGAAATTGAGAAGTAAGGTTATCAGAGCTTTCTGGAATCAAACAAATATCAATATTTTACTCAAATTTAATAGATGCAGTAAATCCAGAGAAACAGAGAATTTTCAAGTGCTCTCTTAACTGTTTTGTATAATGACTGTAAAATAAACAATTATTTTGTGGGATAAATGTGTATTATTTACTGAAAATCATTTTTTGCATCTCTTCAGGTCAAAATCCCGAAGACCCAAATGCATTACAAGAGTTTAAAGCAGTGGTCACCAAACCTGTTCCTGGAGGGCCAGTGTCCTGCAGATTTTAGCTCCAACCCTAATCAAACACACCTGAACAAACTAATCAAGGTCTTACTAGGTATACTTGAAACACCCAGGCAGGTGTGTTGAGGCAAGTTGGAGCAAAACCCTGCAGGGACACCGGCCCTCCAGGACCGAGATTGGTGACCCCTGGTTAAAACAATGATTAAAAAAACACACAGATCAGTGCACTAGTCCAGTGATCTTCTACCTAAATGTTGTTTTCAGTGGACAGATACAAATGTTCTTGTCACACACTTTAACTAGTAGCCATTGGTGCATGCACTGATGTTTGTGAAGTCTCTCCTCCTATCACACACAGTGTCCTGCTCTGCTTTGTGGACTAATGATGTCTGAGACTGTATTTCTGCTGTGTCATTCAGTCCTTGCAGATGCAGACAGATATTCGCCTCATTAACACACATGAAACCTCACAGTCTGACCCTGATGTAATGCTCAGAGGCTACATGAATGAAAACTAAACAGAAATGGATAAACACACAGAATATGACTACAGAATCTTTTTATACAATTTTATACAGAATCAAACGAAAATAAAAGAAAAAGGTTGTAAAAATAGCGGATTTATTTTTTATTCAATAGTTTATTTAAATATATCATTGAAACATTATCTATTAAAAATGATGAAATTTTATACACATTTTATAATAATTTTTGTAAAAATGTTATCAACTAAATAAATAATTTTATATTTAACATTAATAAATTTAATCTGAATAAAAGCAGAATAAAAAGCAAACATTTACATTTTTTTAAAAAATATATCTGTAAATGTTCTATTTAATTATTTTAGTTTAGTTTACTTATTAGTTTTCTGAAAACACATATTAATATATAGTTTGTACAGAGCCCCTAAAGTGACAAAAAAAATAAAGACTTTCGCGTGCGCGTACATATGTTGCATACATACAGGCAACATATGTATGTCGTGCATAAGTATATATATATAAAATTCTAATAATTATATACAAGAAGGGCTGCACGGTGGCGCAGTGAGTAGCACGATCGCCTCACAGCAAGAAGGTCGCTGGTTCGAGCCTCGGCTGGGTCAGTTGGCATTTCTGTGTGGAGTTTGCATGTTCTCCCCGTGTTTGCGTGGGTTTCCTCCGGGTGCTCCGGTTTCCCCCACAGTCCAAAGACATGCAGTATAGGTGAATTGGGTAAGCTAAATTGTCTGTAGTGTATGTGTGTGAATGAGTGTGTGTGGATGTTTCTTAGAGATGGGTTGCAGCTGGAAGGGCATCCGCTGTGTATAACATATGCTGGATAAGTTGGCGGTTCATTCCGCTGTGGCGACCCCAGATTAATAAAGGGATGAATTCAAAAAATGAATGAATGAATACAAAAATATATATATATATATATATATATATATACATACACAACTATAAGTATTTAACGTTATGTAAATGATTTGACTTGTTATTTTGATCTTGGACTTTAGTGCATATTTACAATTACTCAACAATAAAAGTCAACTTAAAATGTACAAAGTAAAAATTAATCCAAATATAACATTGTAACACTTGCAGGGTCACACGTGGGCCAGTATTTTATGACTCTTGCACTCTTTTCACTGATGAACATGTAATCAAACCTTCTGCCCTGCTCAGACCGTTAGTTTTACAGCGTATTGATCATAAATTACTACAGCCATAAAAGAACACCTGAAACCAAGAGTCTCATAGTGTTTGCACATGCTCCAGACAGGACAGGGTGCCCCTGTTGGACTTCATCCAGAAAGCCATCATTTCCATTAACTGTCCCATAAAGCACAGAGAATGTCACAAATGATGCCAAACACATATAAATAGACTCTAAACAGGAAACGCTAAATCTGTGAAACAACTCTTTTCATCTATATTTACAATTAAATCACATATCCACACATGCATACACATACATGTGGTTTAGTCTTCAAGCTAGAGGCTCTCAGACAGTGGGATGTCTAATGAGTCCAGTCTTTGAGCTCGGGCTTGATTTATGCTTTACTGAATATCAAAAGCATGCTCGGCTTCATTGTAACAGGAATGCAGGTTTCTCTCACTTTCACTCAGGCGATGAGGAGAAAAGCACAAGCAGAGACAAGCCTGGATTCCCCACAGCAACATAGACTTTTCTTTACTCCATAAGCAAACATATACTGCTGCTGAACTGATGACACCACTGACATACAGTGTCCTACTTGTTTAATCATATGTAGAGATAAGAGCATGAGCCTCGGTAATAACATTAACTCAATAATGACCAGTGCGAGAGAAACTATTCGGTAGTTTCAGATAGCGCTTTGAGCGTTGTTGTGAATTCTAGTTCAAGAGTAGATTTTGTATTTAACTGTTATATATTTTTAAACAAGTATTTTACAGTTTTACACTGTAAAACGCCATTAGTTGACTTTACTTTAAAAAAAAGTGAGTAAAACCTGTTGCCATAAAAATAGGTAGATGAAGGCAAGGCAAGTTTATTTATATAGCACATTTCATACACAATGGTAATTCAAAGTGCTTGAATAAAAGAAACATAAAATACAAAGGAATTATGTGCATGATTATAAAAATCAAGTCAACTTAACAATTCCAATGCTCAATTTTTAAAGTAAAATCAACTAAATACTTTTAAGGCAAAGAGTTTTGTAAATGAACTAATCTTTTTTTAATAGATTTTCTCAAAATAATTAAATTAATTGCTTAATTGAAATGATTTGAATTTGTAAAAGTTTTTATTTTTTGGTAATATTTAATAAAACATCTAATTATTTCTTTCTTTTCTGGAGCATTTTTGGTCCAATAAAACTAAGAATTCTATGATTTCATAATTTATAGCAATTATTGTTTTGTACACAAAAATCTAAATTAAAATACATTCCACCAAGAGTACATTTATTTGATCAAAAGCTCAAAATAAATTGTTCAATTGTGAAATATTATTATGCATTTTAAAAAATAAAATATCCCTGTTTACTTTAATCATCAATAGCTGGGTTTCCATACATCACCCCGTGTTAATGCCCATTTAGAAAAATCGCATGGCAAACAAGTGATGTAAATTCCAAATGTATCATAAAAATCCTTTGATTCACAAAACGTTTTTACCCTCGCTTGAGGTGGTTTTGGTCTTGTGTTAAAAAATGAATAATTCAAATAATGGGAGATGGAAACACATTTACCAAATAAACTCTGACGTAGTGAATATTACACCCATGTTACTATTCAGCTGTCTCCATTATGCTTGCCTCATTTACTGTTGGTTGCTAGGTTACCAATACTACAGTCAGCCACTCGAACAACTTATGGAAACACCTAACTCACATCTGGGATTTTCCCCTCTATACTTTGAAAAGATTAGCTTCATGCTAGGATGGAAACTTGTCTAATGTGACAATTTAAATTTTATCACATCAATCAATCAATCAATCAATCAATCAATCAATTAATCAATCAAACGATCGATTGCATAATCTGTGGAAAATCTTGAAATTGCTACTGGCCTTATAGAAAGACATCTTTATTTCTGAGCCCTGGAGTAGATATCTTTTCTCCACCAAAACACTCATAGTGGTATATAAGAATCAGTATGCTAGAGGGAGTCTGAGTCTCCATGGTTTAGAGATCAACACCACCAACACAACCCTCCACCTGCCAATGACTGCACCTCCAGCTCCCGTTCAGCTTCTCACAAGTATCAAAGGATGAATCTCAGAAGGAAGAGGAGGAGTAATGAGGAAAACAATGGACAAGGAAAAACAGAAGGATCCACTAATGGCCTGAGCAGACACTGGGAAAGAAGTGCATGAGGTGCTCAGACAGAAAACTAGACCCTGAGAAACTCTTGATGGCCCCTGAGTGACCGGATTTGGACAGTGTTCATGAGAAGAGAAAGTTTTACAACTAGAGGCTGCTGAGCAACGTCGAGATGTCAAGAAAACAAGAGAAAACCTAAAAAAGTAACATGAATTGTTAGTTAACAGTTACAGTTAATAGTATCTATGAGGTATAAAAACTAAAATAGAATAGATTTTTTTGACATACTCCAGTTATTAATTTGATTTACTAACTTCTAATTTATACACACAATAAAGATTATTTATTGACATCGATTTCTCCATCAAGTACTTTTATACATGGAAATTATACATAAAAAATTATACATATATAGATATATATACATATATAGATATATATATATATATATATATATATATATATATATATATATACGTGGAGTATTTTCACAAAGCATTCTTTATAGTAAAAAAAAGCTTCTTTAGATGATGAAATTGATATTCATATATGATAAAATTTTTTATATTTGAATGTTTTCTAATATTCTTCAAGAGTATACAGTGCTATTCACACGCTCACACTTTTAGCATCCAAATGTAATCAATATCACTTTTCACTCTTAAAATGAAAGGCTCTTTCTTCACACTCATGGTTCATTGAGCATCTTTTTGAACACCTAAACAACTTTTACATTCTACAAAAAGTTCTTATATTATAAAAATGCTCTTTACATGTAGAAACAAATGGTTTCTTAAAGAACCATTTACTGAAAGCCACTATTATTATGCAACTTATGGAGTTAATAACAATGGTTTAATCTAAGCAAGATCTGGCAACGCTATGTGTCATAATTACTTGTTAGTTTTGCAAACTGCATAGAATTTTTGTATCCAGTTGTATTTTCTACCTGTGTTTTAGTTGCTGAATGTTAATTTTGGTCAAAGTAATAACAGCAAACTAAAACTTGTTGACCAGAATCAGCAGAGGGGGTGTGTTATATGTGTTTAGGTCTGCCTCACAGAGCACACTCACAGAGAGTTGCCATGTCCCCTTATTATACGACTCTCATTAGCCATCTTTTGGCTTAAGAAATCAAATGTATGAAGTTCATAATGCAGGCAGGTGCATGCTGTGATAAGTTGGCTTATTTACATAGTTGATTTACTATTTATTTAGTTGATTATGGCTTTGCTTTTTTGGGGGGAATTTTGTTTTTCTAGAGAGATCTGGCAAACCTAATAAGTTAGGATGTATCTCAGTCTTAGTGTGAAGACAATCTGATGCTCTTTTAAATATGTCATTATACTGTCCATCATTTTCAGTGTATTATAACAAGATGTAGTTTATACTTTGAAATAAAAATACTTAGCAATGCTGGTTTTCAACTAAACGAAGGTCTATTTAAAACCACTACCATAGAGTAACTGCTTTAAACAGAACATTTGCAGAGCATTGAGAGTTTTGCATGTTGTCCTGAAGTACTGTACACAACTCCTTCATCCTTCACCAAAAGCCCATAAAACATCAGTTATAACCTACTATTGATACAGAGACCATAATCACGCAATGACAATCTCCAAATTAAGTGTGAAACTGTGCTGTCATCCTTCACATTCACTCAGAAGGAATGTAAACAGTGTGAATGGAGAGGAATGTCATCTGTCACTTATCTGTGTGTCTGTAAGTGTTCAAGTGTTCTGCTGGATGGATGGATGGACACGCTGAGGCCTGTGGAGTATCAACTGGGCTTCTGACCCTGAGGGATTGGATAAGATAAGATAAGAAAAACCCTGCTAAAAATAATAAGCAAGTAGTAGATATATACAGTATCATTAGATAAATATAGTATAATTACACTGTAAAAAATGTGTTAATTAACAGTTTCCATATTTTATGGTTCGCAAGTGTTTTCTATTTATTTATGGTTGTGAATTGCATTATGGGATGTTAATCTCTGCTCTGTTGACTTTTGATGTTGAAAATTCAACTCTACAGTTTAACAAAGTGACTTTCATTGACATTTTAGTAGTTTGAAATAACAATGCATAAGAAATAATATATAGAGAGATACGTCTGTTAAATAGCAAAACATGTACTGGCAGTTTATTACAAGGTTTTTGTAGCGTACAACACCAACCCAGAGAGTATATCACTTTAAACTATGGTAAAAAGGCTCATGAAAGTCACTTTTCAAGGTTTACAGTTGTTGGAAGAATGATAAAGGTCCTGTAATGCAATTCAAAAGCATAAATAATAAAAAAAATAAAAACATCAATCACAAAATACGGAAAACTGCTAATTTAGGGCTATTTTTTACAGTGACACACACATGCTAAGAGTAATATTAGTTAATAAACATAACATACATATCCAATAAAATAAAAATTAAACGTACATTTAAAAAAATACAATGAAATAAAACAGAATGTCCTAAAAGGGTAAAATGGTAAGGATAACATTAACACAAATTAACAAAATTATACAAAACAAAAAAAGACAACCCAGAAAGGCTACTATAATAATAAACTATTGAATTAAATTCACCCTATCTTGATAACTGAATCTATCAATCAGTAAATGGTACTATAGGTTGTTTTGGGACCAGACATTGGTTTGTATGCTGATATTTTAGCAATTATAATTGATTAAAGCATTAAAACATTCCTCACCGCAACGAGCTGAACATGAAATTAGATCCAGTCCAGAGAGCATTGGATCTGGTTCAGCAAGCTGGGTATTTCAGAGACCTGACTCCACATTTGCTCATGTTTAGCAGAAATATGAGAAGCAGAGGTTCTGCTGCAGCATCAAAGGGTGATAAATAAACCTGTTCAACAAGCCTGATAACATCCACACAACTGCTCTCCATCACACATTAAACACTGTGCTTCAAACGGGCACCATATTTAAGAGCTGCAGAAAAACCTGTGCCCAGAATTAAAGGAAAAAACTGTGTCTGGCAGCCGCTCAGCTCCACATGAAGACTAATGGGGTGAATGAGAAAGACAGATGAACAGTCAGATTCATCTGGAGTTGACTGGATTCTTATTCGTCACGCGGAGCAAACTGCACCTTCTTCAAATATGATACAAATTACGGCCTGAAGTATTAAAGAATTGTGCTCAGAAAGCATTTGGTCAGACTAAATATCGTATGAGCCATTGTATTTCGGATTACCTTACAACTTTTGATACTAAGGTCTAATAATTGTTTGATTTGATGAAAAACTATTAAAAACTTTGATTAAAGACTATTTCTTCACACACTCTTAGCAATTTAAGTAATATTAAATGCATATAAAACTAAATAAATATTTTATTTATTTTAAAATACTTTTATGTATTATTGGAAAAATACTCAACACTTAAATCAATAACATTATTTAACAGAAATGACACACTTATCTACTGCAATAAATAAATAAATAAATAAATAAATAAATAAATAAATAAATAAATAAATAAATAAAATAAACTTTTAATTAAATTAACTATGCATTTTTGGAAAAAAACACTAAACTCTTAAATCAATAAGATACAATAATACAGAAAAGGTAACATCCCAAGAATAACATTATTTAATAAACATTACTTAATAATCTACTGCAGAAAATGAAATAAATAAATAAATAAACAAACTTTTTATGCATTATTGGAAAAAAAACACTGCATACTTAAATCCATAGGATAAAATAAAACTAAAAAGGAAACATTCCAAGAGTAACATTACTGAATAAGCATTACACACTAATCTACTGCAAAAATATTTGATATCCATTAAAGACATAAATCAATAAAACACGAAAAGCATGCTAAGGGTAACATTGCTTGTTAAACATTACACACTCATCTACTACACTAAATAATAATAAATAAATAGCAACACATAAATAAATGTCACTCAATAGAGTGCGGCTGGTTTCTTACTGATTTGATTAAGTTATATTTTAGTAATTCAAATGGGTTAACAGACATTTGTTTGTTACTGAACATGACACTAACATCAAGTTATACTTATTTTTGTGAGGTAACTTATGACTTTGCATGTTATACTAAATATAAGTCTAACAAAGAGACACTTTACAGAAACTGAAGCCTTATTTTATGCACTGACACGACCCTGACAGCATTAACTGACATGCAGATTAACTCAAGCTGACTTCAGTTCAGCTGCATTCTTTTATGCATTCAGCATTTTAACACATCCCCAAATGTACAGAGACCATCTGACAATGCAAAAGGCAGAGAAAGAACAATAAACTGAACAGTGTGTGCTTGACAGTCTCCACTAATTAAACGTATTAGAGGTCTTCCTATCAGAGTGAGGGGGAATTAATGCGGAGCTGCAGGCACTCAACACAACAGAAAAAGCCCGAACGGAGGCTTACAAGTAATTACAAGTTTGACCTTCACCTAAAGTAAACCATATGCAGAAATGATTATATTGTATAAACAACATACATTACCTGTCAGTATTGAAATGTTGGCCTTGTTTGCTTTTCATAAAGCATTCATTCAATCTAATGTAAATAAAACATCTAAAATGCACTTTTAAGAGTTACTTAAAACTCACTTAAAACTTACTGACTTTATCAATTTGTGTCTGACGATTTCGATTCATATTTTTAATTCTTGACAATGCATGCATTTTTAAAGGCTGTTTTTTTCCTCCTACACTGAGCCATAAATATGTTCATACATCATTTTGTTATATATATATATATATATATATATATATATATATATATATATATATATATATATTCTAGCTCTTCACAATAATTTCTGATTTACACAACGCAATCTCATTGCAATTCACTTAATTCATATGAATTTGTAGGATCCTGTACATCCACTTTTGTACAATTTGCTGATTCCACAATTATAGCTTGGGTTTGGAGGAACGCTTCCTTATAAAAATGGTATATTTACGTACAAATTATTACGTTTTTATTTATACTAAAACATAAATTTAAAAAAGAATGAGCTTTAAAATTAGCCACTTTTCTGACAATATAGAAAAAAGTTACATTCCCTTGTGAAATTGGGCTGGAATTATAAAGTAATCTCCCTCTGTAAAAAACAACAACTTTGGGGTTAAAACAAATTCAGTCAACCATTTTAGTTTTTTGTGCATTTAATTAATGCCTCATTTGCATATCTAACCAACATTTTTGACAACTTGTAATCCACCAAAAAGTTTGCTATTCTTAACTGACTCTGTCTTGCCATAGATGTCTGCGAAGAGGATCTGAGGATGCAGTTTTTAACTCTTCTGGTGAACAATCGAAGCAGAAATGGATCAGTCAGTGGCACCTAATAAAAATTTCTGTGTCTGAATGTTTTAGTAAGACCAGAAGTTTCCGCACAGCGTATTCTGGACAGATAGAGCCTTTAATACGGTCTTCAGTTCAAAGGCTGCTGCTAGTGATGAGAAACAGCAGATGATTCCCTTTCAACCTGCGGCCTGTTGACAAATTAAAGGAGCAGCTTCCAGACCAACTGAAATAAGCCAATACAAGAAACTGCTCAGCTACTATTAGACAAATTAGACAAAATGTGAATAAACAAATGTGGAACATATATGAACAGCACTAGAAGACTATAATCAAACTCCTTTTTAAGCATGGTCTTTGCAAAATAAAATGAAATTATAATAAAATCTTTAAAGAAATTAAGATTGTGTTTAACCTTAATTTCTTCATTCAAAACTATTACAAAACAAATAATACTATACAACAAAAACAGACAGACAGATAGATAGATAGATTTTGTCTTTATATAAAATTGCAACAATTACTATTTTTCTTTTATTAAAGTCAGATTTCAGTTGAATGTCTGACCAAGAGTAACCACCTGTATCTTAACTGCAAGCAGTCAAAGCCACAACGAAACAGAATTATTAGTGCAAAATCATTTATTGGTCATTTTTATACCAATAAAAGGATTTCTTTTTTTTTTTTTTATTGTAACATTGACATTTAAAGTACACACTGACACTACACAAATAATATTTTTTATTCTATTATATGAAAACCAGGAGCTGGAGTGGACTGATTACAATACTTCTAAACACAATTATTAATTGATTTATTTTTTCATTGGAAACACTTTGTTTAAAGTACTAAATCATTCCTTATTATTCATCATATAATAATTACAGTAGCAGCAACTAATAAAGAGTCTACCTGCTTATAGATCAAGTCATATGAGAATTTCTAGATGTTTTATATATCAAGTCTTTTCATGACTTGTCTCGTTATAACTTGCATATACTTCTTACAAATATATACTTCTACAATGATAAAGATATAAATTGAAGATTTGCAACAGTTTTTTTTATTTATAGTCCTCTATTTCATGACCAAACAATCACAGGCTTCAGCTTTAAGTTTTTCAAGTAGCAGTTTAGTAATGTGGTAAATGGAGAGCAGTCACAGATGTGATCCTGCAGGCCTAACAGCTTGCAGTGATGAGGGTAGAAATACGCTAGATTCACTTTCTCTCATTTTTTTTTCTGTGTGGAAAACATGATTTATGCTGGTTCTTTGTCTCCCAGCACTGCTCTGTAGAATATAATGTGGACAGGTTTGTCTTTTCTCTGAGATATGATCCTGAGGTTATGGAGAAATGCCCGGGGATGAAAGAAAAAGAGGAAATTATGTCAGCTCGTCACGATTACGATTATGAGAGAGTTTTGAAGGTGCAGAACTATATAAGTTAAATGTAATATTGGCATCTTGTACATATTGTAAATCAGTGTTTTTCCAAAGTATATCAAAATATATGAATTTTTGTTTCCTTTTGAGATCTTTCTTACTAAATATAAAACAAATAAATAAACACAAAAACTTTTAGAGACTTATTAAGTTTATTGAGACTTAAAGCAAATTCATTTTGATTATGACCATTATCTACTTATTTAAAATAATCGGAAACAACACAATTCTTGATATTTTTCTGAGACATCTATCTATCTATCTATCTATCTATCTATCTATCTATCTATCTATCTATCTATCTGTCTGTCTGTCTGTCTGTCTGTCTGTCTGTCTGTCTGTCTGTGTGTCTGTCTGTCATCTATCTATCTGTCTGTGTGTCTGTCTGTCTGTCTGTCATCTATCTATCTGTCTGTTTGTCTGTCTGTCTGTCTGTCTGTCTGTCTCATGTCACAAAGTTCCACTATTTAATGTTAGTTAATGGTTTTACTAACACGAACAAGCAATCAACAATACATTTATTACAGCATGTATTCATCTTCGAGAATAAAGTTGTTTATTGTTAGCTCACAGTGCATAAACTAATGTTAACAAGCATAACTTTGGATTTGAATAATCTATTAATAAATGTTGAACTATGAAGCTGTAATAAGTATTGTTCATTCTTATCTCATCTTATTAAATACATTATCTAAAGCCTGTTCCTGGAGGCACACCAACAGTACATATTTTGGATGTCTCCCTTATCTGACCCATTAACTTCAGGTTTTGGAGTCTGATGAGTTGATTCAGGTGTGTTGGATTAGGGAGAGGTTAAAAATGTGTACTGTTGGTGTGCCTTCAGGAACAGAGATGGGAAACACTGATTTAATGGAACCTCATTGCAAAGCGTGTCTTCTAAATTAATAAACGTAAAGGTATTGTTCCCGCCGAACGTCATGTGCGCATGCAATAAATTTAAGCCAGTCATAGCTTCATTCATATAAAGTAGTAATAATCTCACTGTGCGCTCAGGTCAGTCAATGTCTTCACATTTTCTTAAAGGCTGTTAAACACAGTGTTTGAAAACAGCTGTGCTTATAGTGCAGCATTATAGCCGTAATATCTTGATGAGAGTCATAAAGATAGCAAAAGTGTGAAGATTGTCTCTGTAAGCAGGTTTAGCCTGAGGGCTCTACAGCCGTCTTGTCTGAAACTGCCTCTGAATTATGAGATCATTGCAACATCTGCTGGTTCGAGGGACTGACGCTGATGGACAGCCAGGTGTGTGTGTGTGTGTGTGTGTGTGTGTGTGTGTGTGTGTGTGTGTG
>CAIGQW010000596.1:8989793-9009625 GCA_903798125.1 Danio choprae
TGTGTGTGTGTGTGTGTGTGTGTGTGTGTGTGTGTGTGTGTGTGTGTACAGATATATGCACACCAGCTTATTACACACTGATGACAAATGAAAGCAGGAATGAAATGCAACTAGTGTCATGAGATACCCGAATAGCTGTCTCAATATATTTACTAGTCAGTGTGTGTGTGTCAGATTGTGTCATGAGATACATTAATTACAGGACAGTCTCTTCAAATCATCCAGGAATGGGGCATGGAAAGGTTCACACTTTGTATTGATGGTTCATGTTACATGCTGTACTGTATATATTATGTTGACATAATTATATGTATGTATGCTAACATATTCTATAATTTATGAATCTGGCAGATAGCAATGAGTTTAATATACAATATCAAAAGCTTGAGGTATAGCTTTTTTTAAAACGTTTTTTAATAAAAAAAACATCTCTTAAGCTCAACAAATATGCATTTTTAAAATTAAAAATACAATAAAATATGAAATACTAGGAAATACTATTATATCTATTTTCAAATAACCAAAAAATGTAGCATTAAATTCATTTTATCTATTTTTATTATTATTATTATTTATTTTTTTCTTTAATTTTTTTGTAACTGTCCATCACATACTTTTACTTGATCCTTGTTGAATTTATATATAATTACACAGTGCATCCGGAAAGTATTCATAGCGCTTCAATTTTCCCACATTTTTTTATGTTACAGCCTTATTCCAAAATTGATTAAATTCATTTATTTCCTCAACATTCTACACACAATACCCCATAATGACAATGTGAAAAAAGATTTTTTTTAATCGTTGCAAATTTATTAAAAATAAAAAACCTGAAAAATCACATGTACATAAGTATTCACAGCCTTTGCCGTGAAGCTCTAAATTGAGCTCAGGTACATTCTGTTTCCACTGATCATTCTTGAGATGTTTCGGCAGCTTAATTGGAGTTCACCTGTGGTAAATTCAGTTAATTGGACATGATTTGAAAAGGTATACACCTGTCTATATAAGGTCCCAGGGCTGACAGTGCATGTCAATGCACAAACTGAGGCACAAGGCTGGGGAAGGTTACAGAAAAATTTCTGCTGCTCTGAAAGTTCCAATGAGCACAGTGGCCTCCGTCATCCATAAGTGGAAGATGTTTGGAACCACCAGGACTCTTCCTAGAGCTGGCCGGCCATCTAAGCTGAGTGATTGGGGGGGATGGCTTTAGTCAGGGAGGTGATCAATAACCCAATGGTCACTCTGTCTGAGCTCCAGCGTTCTTCTGTGGAGAGACGAGAAACTTACAGAAGGACAACCATCTGTGCAGCAATCCACCAATCAGGCCTGTATGGTAGAGTGGCCAGACAGAAGCCACTCCTTAGTAAAGGGCACATAGCAGACCACCTGAAATTTGCCAAAAGGCATCTGAAGGACTCTCAGACCATAAGAAACACAATTCTCTGGTCTGATAAACCTAAATTGAACTCTTTGGAGTGAATGCCAGGCGTTACGTTTCATCACCAGGCTAATACCATCCCTACAGTGAAGCATGGTGGTGGTAGCATCATGCTGTGGGGATGTTTTTCAGCAGCAGGAACTGGAAGACTAGTCAGGATAGAGGGAAAGATGCAGAGTGTTCTTGACCTCAGACTGGGGTGATGTTGTCCAGCAGGACAATGACCCAAAGCACACCGCCAAAATATCAATGGAGTGGCTTCACAACAACACAGTGAACGTCCTTGAGTGGCCAGAGTCCAGACCTAAATCCTACTGAACATCTCTGGAGAGATCTGAAAATGGCTGTACACCGTCGCTTCCCATCCAACCTGATAGAGCTTGAGAGGTACTGCAAAGAGGAATGGGCAAAAATTCCCAAAGACAGGTGTGCCAAGCTTGTGGCATCATATTCAAAAAGACTTGAGGCTGTAATTGCTGCCAAAGGTGCATCAACAAAGTATTGAGCAAAGGCTGTGAATACTTATGTACATGTGATTTTTCAGGTTTTTTATTTGAATAAATTTGCAACAATTTCAAAACATCTTTTTTTCACATTGTCATTATAGGGTATTGTGTGTAGACTTTTGAGGAAATAAATAAATTTAATCCATTTTGGAATAAGGCTGTAACAAAAACGTGGAAAAAGTGAAGCGCTATGAATACTTTCCGGACGCACTGTACTGTATATAATTATTACTACACTCATATTTTTACAATAAAACACAAACAATAAAATTGTAAAAATATAAAAGTGTTCTTACACTTTGACCAATTAATTGCATAATTGTTAAAAGAATTAGCTTGTTTGAATTTTTTGATTAATTTATTGCACCCTTAAATAAAAATATTATTTTCTTGGAACTGAACTTCTTTATAAGAACCTAAAAAAATCTATCACTTTTGATATTTTTTGCAACTGCTCTAAATTAAAAGAAAACTTTCTGACCCCAAATGTTTTGAACAATATCTCAAAGTCATTATACTACAACATGAACATTGTAACACCCCCCATTACTTCCAGCATCCAGGGATTGAAGACCTTCTTCAGGCCATTTCCAGAGCTCTGATCTGCGTTCAGCCTCAGATCCCTCCTACTGGAGGACACAGATGAGCGATGAGAATCTCCATATTTTCCAATGACTGCTTTTGCCTTTCAGCACTGACCACAGCTGTTCTCCTCACTGTCGTTTATTGAATGCCTGGCTTGAAGCTTTAGGGGTTAATTAAACCATTTTTGCCACTAACACTCACATGATGCACTAATACCTCAATATCTACACCCACTCTAGCTGTTAGTTACTGCTTTGAGGTGGAATCGTTGGTCTTTCTTCCAGATGGGATGGGTGGCAGGACTGGTTTCACATTAGCACCTGGACGTCCTGGGGAGGAAGGATGTGTTGGAGAGACACGATCAGAGGCTGGACGAGGAGCATCAGGGGTCAAACCTATGTCAACAAGAGAGACCAAACAGCGAAATTAAGACCCATTCATTCATTTTCTTTTCGGCTTAGTCCCTTCATTAATCTGGGGTCACCACAGCAGAATGAACCGCCAACTTATCCAGCATATGTTTTTACGCAGCGGATGCCCTTCCAGCTGCAACCCATCACTGGGTAAGACCCATTAATTCAACTGAAAACATTATAGTTTCCAAATCAAGGCATGAAAGAGTTCGGTTTATTATAAATGCATAATGCAGTTTTGTCGTCAACCACTTCTTTAAATCAGGATCATTTGTGAATGTCTGTCTTGTTTATCATTGGAAAATACAGTATTCCTCTTATAACTGCAATGTGTTGACTATTATTAGAATGAAACTAGAAATGAAACTAGAATTAATAATTAAAATGACTGATACAAATTAAATTCTAAAGGCAAAAGTGGGTCCAACCAACCTTATAAAGTGGGCAGTTGCTGTATAATAATTATGTATGAACAGCTTTTAAAACATAAATGTATTAAGGTTGTGGGTTCAATCTTGGGGAAAAAAATAAGACTTAATAACCCCTTCAATGCAATATAAATAGTTTTGCATAAAAGTGTCAACCAGAGGAGTAAATATAAACATTAGCAAAGGAAAGTATGAAATGTGTATCTAAAACAAAGAGGTACATGAGCTCTTCACCTCTAAACGAGTCCTGGTCCTGTCCTAACATAGAAATATCCAAAGGCTCTATGTTGGGCCCTGACCCAGCGTCTGATCCCCGGGCCGGGCTTTCTGCTGAGAACACCCCCGCTGAGCTCCTCATGGACAGGCCAGAACTGGCACGAGATTCCTCAGAACTGAGAAAGAAAAGAAGAGAAAGAGAGAAATATAGACAGGTGAAGAGAGAGTTACGATGTTTAAAGAGTAATTGGCTTAGGATCAATGATTTAATGCATTATTTAATGATAAGTCATAGATGACTGTGTGTTCATGAGATGTTTTGGGTTATGTTTTCTTCAGCTTTATGGAAGAGTGAATGCAAATTTTTAAGTTCCTACGCCAATATGCGGTTCATTCCCAATCAACTGGAAACGTTGTAAAACACAGTTCTATAGGATGGTATAGTCACAACAAAAATTTGGAACAACATCGGGGTTAAAGTTTGTTAGATTAAAGTAGGGTAAAGTAGTCCTTTTAATAAATGCTTTTTTGCTAATTTTACTAGTTTAAGTTATTTTATCAGGCTACGGGAAGTTTAACAAAACCAAAATGAGAAATATCTGAATCTAAATAATATAAAATTAAAATGTTTCATAAATTTTATTTGATTTCAATCCACTTTACTTATTTTTTTTATTATTTATTTGGTGAACTATCCTTTTTAACTCTCATTAAGCCACAATCTTCAATTCAGCCAGAGAGAAAAGCCAAATAGCAACAACAATATGGAAATGACATATTCTCTACAGAAATCTCTCTCACACTCACACTCACACTCACACACACACACACACACACACACACACACACACACACACACACACACACACACTCACACACACACACACACACACACACACACACACACACACACACACACACACAGACACACACACACACATCAGCGCTAAATAAACAAGCGTCTCAAGACACCCATTAAAAACAGGTTTTAATAACTTTTGATTGACACCAGATTTGCCAATGGTCTCTCCGCAGATATCCCATGATTCCAAATCCTGCATTTTTCAACAGATTCAATAAAGACCACAGTAACATTCATAACTAAATTGCGAACTCCTTGCGTATATTGCTTTTTCCCTGGCGGAGGAGAAACAAAAAGTCACTGTTTAACATAATTTGGACCAGCATATTAGTTTTGTCATTTTTTTCTCCTAGCTAATAAGCACACGCCAGCACACCACGCAGTCCGAACGACTCTGTAAGTCTCCCAGGATTCTTCTTAATGAGCTAAATTACAGTGTATTTAAATATCTTGGGGACATGCATATTTCACAGGAGTAGTCTTGTATTTCCTTGCCTGTTTAGAGTCCCTGAGCTCACACACAGGAGAGACAAAAGCACCGATAGTCATAAATCTGCATTTACGTGCACCAACACATACATCTTCCAGATGGCCCGAGGCACGTCAGCTACCTGAATGCTTTAACTTTGAGCTGGGGATGAAAACTTTGATATTTGAGCCTGGATGTGTGTAAAAATGGAGATGGAGGTTATAAACGGAGGCTGCAAGATTAAACATGTCCCAGGAAATGATGTACAGGAGGAAAGGACTTTGGGGAAAGGTTAATTGTTTTGTTGCTCTGAAGTCAGAGGTCGGGGTGAAAATGTGAAGGTGTGTGTGTGTGTGTGTGGTGTACCTGCTGTCCTCGCTGAGGTTAGGGGCGCTGAGGCCAGCGGGACGCACTGGGGAGGATGAAGGGCCGGCTGGGGGACGGGACTGAGAGGCTAATGATGATGGAGCTGCTGGTGCACTTCTGTGACACACACATAAACCCACATGGACAATGTAAACATTATATATACAATGGCCTGTGGTGGTGGTTTTTGCTGAAGAGAAAATATTTTTGGTGTTTTATACAACAGTAATAGGTTGCTACTAATCCAGTGCAGTCATCTTTATCCTAAACAACTAAAAACTAAATTGCTAAATACAGAAGTGAATTATTAACAAAAACCATCCAACACTATAGTCTGAATGTTGTGGTCAATATTATTTTAGTATATATTATTGGAACAAAATATTGTACAACAGTGATTTTGTTTAACATTATTAAATATAATAATAAATTTAAAGAAGCCATTACTCCGATATTTAGTGTCACATGATCATTCAGAAGTCATTTAGTGCAGTATGCTTATTTATTTTTATTATGAGCCCATAAAGTGACATGTGGAAAAAAATAATAATAATGAAGACTCTCCCATGCGCACGTGTTATGTATGAATGTCTATGTCATGCACACACGAAAGTCTTCATTATTATTATTATTATTTTTGCTCCATAAAAAGCAGCTGCTTAATATCTTTGTGGAATCATACAACTTTCTTTTAAAGAGTATATTATGAACAAAATAATTGAATATGTTAAATTCCAAATTTTACATTAGGAATGTGTTTACTGAATATTTTATTTATTTTAAAGTTAATTAATGAATTCATCTAGTGTTATTTTAGTATTGAGATACTATAGCAGTTCATATATTAGCAGTAAAATAGTTGTCTTTATGTTTTCCAATTTCATTTCAATGATGGTTAAAGTTTGAGTAATTATGCTAATTACCAATTAATAGTTGTTGTTTTTTTCATTTTTACTTTAGTTTAAGTGGTTTTAGCAGGCTACATGAAGTTTAACTAAATCAAAATGAGAAGTATGAACCTCAAATAAAATGTAAATGTTTCATAGCAAATACAGTTTTAGTTTTATGGTTTCACTAAACTAAGACACCCTCTATCTTCTATCATTAGCTTTGCAACATACTAATGCAAAATTATGCTAATGCAGAGTTGTTGCCTATGAAAAGTGTTCAAAATCTGGCACATTTGAGGCTTTATTTGATTTATCATGATGGTTTAGAAAGGAAAGCAGGGTAGCTCTCTAGATTTTTGGACCAAACATGTTTCAGAATAAGAACAGTAGTCTTCTCCTCCACTAATCAGTCAATCTTTGTTTAATATTGAGTGTTTCTTCACCTCTGAAACAGCTCAGCGTAAGCACCGGGACTCTTCCCGCTCAAAGCTTCCCGAATCTGCTGCTGGCGCCTGTGATTAGAAGCCATTTCCTATGAAGTTCACAGAAATATTGTGCTCACTCGCGTGTGACTGCTCACTTCATCCTTATCTCCCTGCCTTGTGGATCATATCAAGAAAATAATTAAGTAAACACAAGAATCAATAACACTGGACACTGTCACTTACTGTCCGCTGAGGGGTCATCTTGGCCTGGATTTTTGTCTGGTAGTTTCTGCTGTAGGAGTCCATGAGGTCAGTGGACTCTGTCGCGCTGGCTGCCGGTAACTCACCAGTTGTGTCTAGAGAGGAGTTATAGTTAGGGCACTCGGCCATCATGAACATCTGCTGTGAAACACCACTGCCTCATTGAGGACAAGAAATTACAATTATATGCTTTATAATGAGAGTTTTGTGAACTTTAGTCCATGTTAAGGCAAAAATGTCAACCAATTATTAAAGTAATTAAAAATATTCTAAACAAAATATTAAATAAATAAATCTTAAATAAAAATAATTTCTTAAATCTTAAAAATACAAAATATAAAAACAAACAAAACTGACTAACATTTCCATTAAATAATTCAATATTATTTATACAAATAAATAATTAGTACATATTTTTTTAAAATCAAAAACTAAATCTCAAATAAATAAATAAACAAACACAAAAATTTGTTTTGTGTTTTTTTTGTTGTTTAATATATATTTTCAAACTCTTTAACAACTGTAAATTATCTTTATTAGGTAGAAAAAGATGTTTGTCATTCATTTCCATTGAGACTTTACATGAAAAACGAAGAGGGAGTGTGAAAGCTCACTGGTGGAGGTGTTGTCAGGTGTGACTGAGCTGCTGTCACCTCCTCCACTGTGCTCCTCCAGACCCAAATACTCCTTCACCAGCTGTTTTAGACTCCGGTAGGCCTCAGCACGATCATCTGAGCAGCACAATAGAAGCTTCAAGAAACAACCTAAATTCATTTTTATGAATGTCCCTTTTAACCAATTAAAAATTGCTTAAATGTCACTTAGGGTGTTTTGAGGGTAATTCACAAAGGCCATTAAAAAGTATAATCTCATAGTCAAACAAAGCATAATTGACCTTAAAAACGTAATAAATGTTTGTTACCGCAAGGGATGATGTTATCA
Source organism: Danio choprae (assembly GCA_903798125.1). Lineage (NCBI taxonomy): Eukaryota > Metazoa > Chordata > Actinopteri > Cypriniformes > Danionidae > Danio > Danio choprae. The sequence continues at coordinate 8,997,598 of CAIGQW010000596.1, forward strand.
AAGAAGCCAGGCCTTTCTCTGTTGATCCTGGCATACAAATCAATACGAGACACAGCCGTTTCCATCTGAGCGTTGCTATAGAATCCTCTCGCTTTCAGAAAGAGGACGTAATTATCAACAACGCTGGGAATCAGCAAGATATAACGGGGCTCAAAATACGAGTTCTTCAAGCTGAACACTCCCTGGTGAAGCAAACACAAGAAATGTCCAGTATACTTCACAGCTGTGGCGCCTGACCCATTTTTCAGTTGGATCAATGCATGCTAACATGGTGGAACATGTTGCCATACCTCCAGCTCCATGTGCACACAGCAGGCCAGACCTTCACGAGCCACACGCTCAATAGATTCCCTAGACAGACCATACCAATGTCCACCGTACTGCATCGTCTGGATGAACTGACCCTGAGGGTGAGAGTTTACAGTAAAACCCAAAAAAAAAGACACTGTAAATGAATGCAAGACCGGCACAGAGCTCAAATTCATCTTCCAAATGGGTGCCGTCATGGATGCTTCATTGCGCAATGACCCGAACTCTCGACCTTTTGGGTTGAAAAGGAACATCGTTCTTCTCCCGCAGACAAACCTTTGACCCCTCTGTCCAGCTGCACCTGGGTCCACTTAGCCGAAAGTCCCTTCTGGTCAATTCTCAAACACATGTTTCTACATCTCTGCCTTCAAAACAGGAGTACAAATCCCGACCGTGCTCTAATCCTACCCTCTACTTGCTTTAAAGGAGCGTTTGCTTCTGCAGAAGGCCGACACACATCTGTGCTGCTGTGATACTGGTAGGAAAGTTTGATCTGTAAAACTTGACTTCCTCTGCGCTGGCGGCATACGGTTATAATCACACATCAAAAGGCTTCCTTCCAGCCTCTATCAATCAATAACTCTGGACTTATACAGCAACATTTAAGAGCTAAACGAGATAGCGGCGGCACAGGCCACTGTAGGTGTGCGCTCTCTCTGAAGCACCTGAGGGGCCCGGGGAAAAGGAGAAACTAGGGCGAATTCTTTCCCCTCTTCACATTTTTTTGGCATGTCATTGCTTTATAGACCAATATGGCCTAGGGGAGTCTGTTATCGCAGATGAATGGGCATAAAACTGTGACACAAGAATCCAAAAGCAGTGCAGGGTTATGAGTAAAACACTGAAGAAGTGGAGCAGAACACTTTTAAACAAGGATTTTACCATTTGAATCATGTTGTGAAATTCTTCCTCAGTGACAAAGTGATAGTCTAGTCCATCCTCTTCGCCAAAATAGGGCCCCCTGGTGGTGTGGCAGGCCCTAAAACAAACAAAACCAAACAAAATCGTTTGGATTTCACCAATACATACTTTTGAACAGAGATTTTTACAGTTAACTACAAAAACGTGATTTTGTGAAATTGTGCACATGCAAATCAACAATGGTGGATTATAGGACTCGCTGTATGCGAGCAGGTGTTTAGTATTATATTTTACATTAGAATAGCACTGTCACAATCTATTTGTTTAATATATAAAAGATAATCATAGTCAATGAATAGCAATAACTCAATTGTTCTAAAACAGTATATAAGAAATATTCACTTTATGGTATGGAAAGATTCAGCATTCTTTTTCACATTGCAACACATATTGCTAAAAGAATATATTGCAATGTCAGTTTTCCCAATATTGTGCAGTCCTAAGATAGACATAATCACATCCTATAATAATAATTTACATATATTATTATTATTAATATATTATTCATATTATATTATTATCCTATAATAATAAAATAAATATATTATTATAGGAATAATTTTAATAATATTCCAACAGCAATATTTCATTAGATTGTTTATACTGTGCTCCAAACTGACACTTACCCATAAGCAAAATAGTCACTAAATTCCTGGCACAGCTTGTGAGCAAGTTCCCTCTTCCCACATGCCTGTGGGCCAGTGAGCACCAGCATGGGGTAAGGAGCATCCAGACTGGGAAGTGTACTTGTGAAACAACATGCAAAAATTCAGATTAGCTGGTGCTGTTGTTGTGAATAGCGCTACTGAACTTCCTGTGAGTTCAAGCATGTGGTTTATAACCGACTGCATGAGTTCAAATAGCTTCACTACACAGTTACGGATTCATTTCATCTCAGATATGAGCACTGTGAGGGGTTCATAGGGCTCTCTGCTTGAGGGAAGTGCCCTTTGTGGACTAGACAGGGTGAGAAAATTAAGATCGAAGAGTCACACCTGTCAAAAATAACCTGTGGTTGCATGAGCTGGTACACCAAGTGGGTCATGTGGTCTCTGGCTGCGACCACCTCCAGAGGAGGGTCGTACTTGTTCACAGCAGCCACCTGAAAATGAAAGACAACAGTAACCCCGCCATAATCATTCAAAAATGTGCTTTATTTTAAGACTTTTTCCAAGTTACTCTTTGAACCTTGAGCTCTAGACCCCAACCAGTCATAAAATGCTATTCAAAATGCTTTTATTTTGTAATATTAAGCTTCTACCTTATACGTAACAAAGCAATCCTTATTTTTACCTTCTCTTCAGCAGTTACAGTCTGTTTGTCCAGGAGTATGAGGTGCTGGAGGAGGAAGATGACAGCTATCCTATAATCATCATGGTCCTGCAAGAAAGCAGATGGCATGAAGTACCAGGTAATGACTTTAAGCTCAGTGTCACCTGTGCTGTGGTGGTAGGACTTTTATGGTGGCCTCACCTGCACTGGGTTTTTCAGGAGATTCATTTTCCTCAACAAAATAAGGTCATGCAAATGTGCAGCCTCTTTTATTTCAGTGATCTGATGTAACAGGGGCAACAAGAACAAAAAAATACATTTTGAATCATTTGGTAAGGAAAATATCTAGCACACACTCAGAAACAAAGGTACGAAAACTGTAAATAGGGCAGTACCTCCTTAAAAAGTATGTTTTTGTGCATTATTTACCCTCGAAACAGTGCATATTAGGATATAAATAATAAACATTAGTGAACATTTACACTGTACCTTATCTAGCCCTAAGAAGTGGATATTAGTACTAAAGAAAAACTACTTTGAATCTTAAAGTTTGATCAGGTAAAAAGTTAGTACCCCAGTAGCTGCAGCACCCCAAAAAGGTAAAGTGTTGCTGTAATTTTAACATTTTAGACCTTCTTAACCATTTTAGCTTGGTTTGTTATGCTCTGAGGAATGACATTAGATGCATTTGCATAATATCATATGACAGCTCCTTTACCAGATTGCTCTCAAGGTTGACTGTTCCCAGGAGATGGAGGTTCTGGAGACCCGTGAGGCTTTGAATTCGGTTACAGGACAAATCCAGAACTTGCAGGTTGTGGAGAGTCTGGAGATTTTCAATTTTGTTGATCACATTGCCCGTCTAAAAAACAAACATATGAAATAGTTATTACAGTGAGGTATAGAACAGAAACTAAAATACAGCAGACATGCTCTGCACAGTCATCCACCTTGACTGAGTTGGAAATCTCTGGCTGTGACTGCGTGATTGACAGGTGAGTTCAGTTAATTTGAGGCTGATGGGTAGGGACTGACAGGTGAACATCTGGTAAGATGTAGCCAGTGCATATCAATGAACCTGAGGCTTTCTGTACACCTGTCTAGCCCTTCCAGGTTACAAATCTGGGTATGAACATTATGGTCAAGGACGTTATGGTTTATTATGAACATTATGGACTTAATTTTTGTAAAATTTGCAATGCAGGGTAAAGATACAGTGCTATTTACAGTTGCTCAGAGAAATTTTGCCCGGTGAATATGTGAGAGTAAGAGTTTCCTATGAGGCTAAAACCGTTCCTATATACTGTATAGTATAGATTTCGCTCATTTTCAAGACGAGGTAAATGCATATGCCAAATGCATGATTAAAAACTCCCTTCGATGGCAGTTGAGAAACAGACCAGAAAGGCCTAATGGACTGACAAGTTGCCTACAAATAATCACCAGATTATAGCATGTCATTTCTCACACAATCCATCACCGACAAAGCACAGATTTAGCATGTTCAGCTGGTCAAAACAAGCTCCAACAACAGACAGTATTCAAAAATCCAATGAGGTGTCTGTTGCCTGATGTCAGTGTGGTGTCAAAATGAACTATATAATTGGAACCTCTTTTTTTAGCAATACTAGTGGCCAGAGAATTGTTGCTCATGCTACTATGTAATCAAAGTCTGCAGCAGTGGTTCGAACACGGTGCCTTAACAAACATTTAAGGGCACTTCAAGATTACTTAAAATTGTTTTTATATTAAAGATATTTCCAATTATTTAGTTCATTGAATATATGGTTTCTTTCTTATTGAAAGTTATTAAATGGGGCTTGAAGTCAAGAAGCCTGAGATCCACTGATCGATAGGATTTCATTCATAGACAGCCTAGGAAGTCAATGAAGGTCTTGTTTTTGATGCTTTGTTTCAAGCATTTCACACATATATATATAAGAGGGTCCAACATCTAAACCACAAGCATCAAAATCATAATTGTCATTTTGTATGCACATTCCACAGCTTTCATCACATTATAGGCAAACTAGCTGACCAACACAAAAATTGAAAGAGGTCAACCCAAACACTAATATGAGGGTTAGAAAGAGCCTTGGCCTCACAATAACCCCATGCCTGGCACCGAACAGCAGGAGCCGATGACCATGAGGAGCTCTGGAAGCTCCAGATCCAAAGTGTGATGGGTGTGAGAGGAACAGGCTGACAGGCGCACACTGTTCAGGGTCTCAGCACAACGGGGGGGCAGACAGGTTCACTGAGTGGGAGGGTATGTATACTGTTGAACAGGGTCCAGGCTCTCTCACGCCAGCAGCTTGGCCTCATGGGGACGTAGACACTAAAGGACGCAGTGCTGCTGATGATGAAGAATCTCTTTGATAAAGGACAGCATAAACATCCTTCAGCTGAGTGGCAAAGGTCTGGTGGCACGCTGGCCTGCCATATGGCGGGCCTCAACACCAGGCTTTGTTGTGTTTCTGAAAAGACCGGAGCTTAATCATGCATACTGTCTGAAAAACATACAGTTAGGAAGATGGTTTGGAGGGAAAAAAAAGGGAAGGGTAACTGTCAGTGGTATCAAACGGCGGGACAACATGCCAAAACAAGAAGATATAGTGTTGGCCACACTATAAAAGTGTTGACACAACAACATAATCTGGAATTGGATGACAGGTGATGGGGAGAAAAATGTGTCAACAGGTTATGCAGCCTGACGCTAATTAATCCAACAGAGACGTGTAAACACTTGGAGGAAAGACAGGAAAGACCCCAGATTCCTGCATTCCAATTGCAAATTAAAATTGAGCGTGATTACATTTATTTATTGCTCCATCGTGATGATGAGTCTGTCATATTTTCCCAAACAGAAATTAACATTTTTAGAGTTACAAATTCAGTGCCCGTCCTTCCCTTGCAATTTCCCACCTCAAAACACACATTAATTAATCTGCAAACCTGCTTTTAAGAAGTAAATACTTTACAAATACACTCGTATTTTATACCTCTTTGCACTTCTTAATCATCAGGAATAAATGAGATGTATTAAATGGGTGTTGTAGCTAAAAATGCGTGTGTGTGTGTGTGTGGTACCAGGGAGAGCTCTCTGAGAGGCAAATGGTCCAGACCCCTAATGCGGGAGATGTTGTTGTGGGCCAGGCTGAGGTGTGAGAGCCTTTTGCACTTTTCCAGTCCCCTGATGACACTGAATGAATTATCTGAACAGCAAGAAATGGTCAAAGAATGTTTCACTTGTTGTTGCGCCACCCCATTTACACCTGGTTTTGAGATGCTTTTTTATTTTTACTTTTTTTTTTACACTAAATACAGGACATAAACAATTTTTAAATAGGGACATAAACAATTTGAGCTTGTCAACTTTCAATTACGTCCAGTAGTAGAATTGTTTTAAAGTGTAAATACTCGTATGGTCAAATGAGTTCAAACAGCCACAAAAAGCTAATTATATTTAGTTGCATTGTACTAAAACACAGTGATAATGATGGAACCCATAGCTGCCAAACACATAAGAGTACCTTTCATTCATAATAACAAACTAAGAGTGAAGAGTCTCAATTTATCAGCGGCATTCAGAGCAAGCTACTTACAAAATGCTCTTTCTGTTAACTCAAACAATATGCTTCATTCTGGTATGTTACACCCAGTTTTCCTAATCCATTAAATTCCTGATAGATAAAATCAAGCGCTATCCTATTAAATTTTACACTGAATTTACAATTTTACATGGAAATGTATTACTGAAGCAATGTGTCATGCTTTGCAGTGTGTAAAAGGATACAGTCAAGAATCAGATTGGTCAAAGAGGAATATGCAGAAAGATCTTTCATTGCTGTCATCTGGTTGTGCGAGAAATTCACCTCCTACATTTAAAAAATAAAATAAAAATCACAGAATAAAATTTAATCATGATGAACTTTCACAATTAATACTCATTAATGATAGAAATCTATGACAGAAATTTAAAAAAGTTAAAACAAAGATTATTTACTGTACATTTCCAAGAAAATGTCATATTGGATTTTGGACTTCAAAATGTAATTTAGTTGAATGTTTGCTTGAAATTTCTTTGAACTTACTACAAATGTCTAAAGGAAAATTGTTTCTTAAACAGCCTCTTCCGCCCCATTTTAACTTAAAAAATGTGGAAAGCATTTCTGAGGGGGCATTTACATCAAACTATTTTCAACTAATAAATGAAAACTGAAAAATTTGATGGGTTTTGGCCATATATTTACATATGCAAACTTTAAGTGCAAGTTTTTGAAAACAATATATTTAATATCTCCGTTTATACGGGGTTTACAAGTCAAATTTAAGACCTTTTTAAGAGCATTATGAATAAAATTTCAGATTTACACAGGACAAAAAGCTAAGGATTTTCTTTTCCTAATGTGCTGGTAGCCACATATTTTAAATAATGCATCAAAACAAGCAAACCATAGTTGTATACATACTCTTTTTTTCAACATAACTTTTCTTAAAAGCTATAATAAACTAAATGTATACACAACAGTCTGTCTAACAGGGTTGTTAAAAGTTTTATTCAGACGTACTGTTGGTGATTGGATGCATGTCGGCCCGATTGTGAAGCTTTACATGGGCATAGAAAAATGAAGACCCGCTTAAAATGATTTAAGACCTACAACACAAATTTTCACTGAATTTAAGACTTTATAAAGCCTATTTCGTCTTTTAGTTAATTTAGTTTTTGAAATTTAAGACATTTTAAGACCATGCAAACAACCTGGTATAGATCGTTTTGGTCACATATTTTCTATACACAAAGTAATAAATAATTGTGCAAAGAAGCTACTCTTCATGAGTATTGCATAAGAGAGCTGAATTTCACATGACATAACATCCTCCACTGTGAACTGAACTGAATCACCTTGAGATTTTTTGGTGGCTGGAATCCGAAGAAATCAGTGAGTTGGTTGTGGGAAGCATCCAGTGTGATGAGGTATGGCATGTGACTTACACACGATAGATCTACCAGTCACAAAACATTAGGCAGAAAGAGCAGGAGAAAGATGGATGACAAGCATCCGCACAGCTGAGATTATTTATCTTACTACCAAGTAACCATGAAGGGCACGGATGGGATGGAAAAAAAAAATCTGGCAAACATTTTCAACAAGAGGATATTAGAGCAAATATCTACATTAGCAGAAGACAAAACTGAGGCGGCCAGAAACATGACAGCAAATTTCATTTCACCATATAGTTTTCTTGCAACAAACATTAAGCTGGTGTAAACCTACCTTTGATTTTATTGTAGGGAAGCTCGAGCTTTTGTAGATAGATGTAATTGCATAAAATGGAGACATTTTTTAAGTCTCGCCCCTGTGGCCAAACACAATCAGAAATTCAGTTAAGGTGCCAATAAAATGTCATCCAGTAAAACCCTGAAACTAGAGGAGAGTATGACGCATTAGAAAAAGCATGTAAACTAATTTGCAGGCCACTTCTGTTTCTCTCCAGCGAAGTCATGCAACCAAACAATATCAGTGCTTCCAGAAACATATATTAATATTCTACCCTGGAGTGCAGTCAAGTAAGCCTAGGACATTTTATATGGAAATGATCAAAAGCTGCATAGTGATGTAGATCTCAGTGTGTGTGTGTATCAGATTGTGGGAAAAGCAAATGTTCCCAAAATGACAGTAAAACCACTTACATTGTGGGAACCTGCTTATAGAAAACAGATTAATAAAGATGTAACATAACATCTTAACCAATTTATAACAGTTAAAATAGCTAGATATTACTTTATGTGGTTATTGCATAAAAAAGAGAAAAACTATTTAAAAAAAACTGTCCAGTTTCTCAATAAGAAGCGATATAAATAAATATCATCTAATATGATTATCAGGCAGTTCAGAGCAGTAATCCAAACTCCAAAGATAATAAACACAAAAAATAAATAACACAATCTGCAATTGTATCATTCAAATCAATCAGCTCAAGTGTACTGTAAGGATATATATATATATATCATATTTTAGTTATTGCTTTATGGGTTGTTTACTGTTTATTGCATATTTATTTACCCACTAAATCATTTTTAAAACCAAACGTTTCAAAGGGGCTTTTTGGAAACTATTAAAAAAAATAATAATAATAAAAACACATATGATTAACTAGGTTAATACACATATGTATGTATTACAAACTCATGTAAACCCCACAATGACAGACAAGCAGACATGAATGTGTGAAGCAGACTCACTGGCGCAGAAAGACAGAGGTAGGTGTGCTGTAGTCCTGTCGCCGACTGACTCAGACCGGACAGACATTTAAACACCTCGTCCTCCGTTAATTCGCCATCGGTCTCCGTTTTTAAGTATTTAAATAAATAAAGCATTAAAATCACAATACTGATCACAAAAAGTGACGTCACAGAAAGCTGTAATAAATGAGTAAACAATCTGTTACCTCCATTGTTGTGTGTATTGGTTGTCTGCTGTCTCTGTGGTCTCCTGTCTCTAGACAAAAGCGCTAATTACAGAAGAAACGGAGAAATCTGACATGCTCACACAAACGCCCAAGATGGATTATTTGACATCATTAATTGTGAAAACAAACTTCATTTTATTAATAGTAGACGCAAGTAAAGACAAACTGTCTGTGAGTACCTACTGTACAAGCGCACCGGTTGCCTGGCAACAGTTTATAAACTGAAGTAGCTGCACATGCGCAAGATTTCAACACTACGATTAAAATATGAACTCATTAAATATGACTCGAGCACTTCTGAAATGTTGTAATAAATACAAAAATACGGCCCCATTTGCGCTGCAAAAGTATTATTATACATAATGAAAAGTAGGCTATATTTACTAATATTATGCTAATGTGTGTATTGTATTTATTCATGTTACATATTGAAATAATATACAGATCAAACAACATACTTGTGTATATTTATATATGTTCTTACGTATATATATATATATATATATATATATATATATTCCTTACAGTATATATGTCTATTTATGCACACAAACATTGGTTTATGGCTTCTATTTATGGAATTAATACAGCAAAATGCATACATTTATCTTTTATTAATGACCTCTAACTTAAATGTAATAATATAATGCAAAATTTATGTTATGCATATACTTACATATTACAGTATCCATTCTTTTATAATATACTACATATAACATTTTATAGGTTAAAAAGTGTCAAATTATTTTCGTTAACATTTTTGAATTTTACTTTGTTTGATTATTATCAGCAGCATATTAATTTGCAACAAAGAAAAACATAAATACTAAATCAACTTCTCATTTAAATGTAAAAATATAATGCAAACCAGTATGATATAAAATTCATTGTTTTTTTTTCTAGAACTTTTGTCCCTGTTTTAAACAAAGTGCTAAAGTAATATGTGTACATATGGTTTATAGTATGATCAAACAAATCATATTCCAAGAAATATTTTGGTTATTATTTGTTTATTTTTGTTTCAGCATTAACATATCCACTAATCAGGGCTGCGAGAGGATTCTGAGGCAATGAATTGAGAGACTTTTAAACATTTAATTGAAATTTACAAGAATGTACATCCCTTTAGTGAACATCGTATGCTATTAAACGTTTGCACAAAACACATTACCAAAACAAATCCACAAAAACAAATGCATGAAATAGTGTTGCTTTAACAAAATATTGCTTAATACCTGTTGCAGGTCATCTAAATGAATATTACAGCTGAGTATGAATATAGGTTATAATGCTAACAGAAGAACTTGAGTCAGTCACTTCATTTAAACAACACCGGGGACCCGATAATGGCACTTCAACACACCAGTCCACACACTTATGTGTATCAGTTTATTATGACTCCTCTCTTACTAGACACATCACTGGCTTAATAAAATAAGGCAGACATGACATTTCTGAAGTCTAACCATTCCTCTTAAACATCTTCAGCATTCACACCTAAGAGTAATGTGCTAACAATCTATATATTAAAAATGCTGCTGTGTTTCTATCTTTGGCAACCTGGTGGCAATTATTGATTCAAGTGCTTTGAGTCATTTTGATGGATTGCTCGGGTGGCTTCCTGCTTAACGCTTGTGTTCTGTATCGATGCCTTTCTCTCTCATTCTATTCTTCATAATTAATGAACTAAAAATAGCCCAAAACAGAGTATGAGTGATCTGGGGCTTTTACTGGCTGTAGGAACAAGTGGCTGTGAATTTTCAGTAAAAGTTTGAGTAAGACTGATATTCGAGTACATCCACATTTATAGGTTAAGCTGATCATCATGTTGATCCAAACCCTTAAGAAATGTATCCGTTTTTCTAATAAATATTAAATGTTTTTACCAAATTTGGACAGATTACTGTTCACCCCTACATAGTCTGTTCAACAAAAACTCATTTAATAAACCCATCATAAAAGTGGTTTAGTCTTCTGAAAAGACAAGATAGTTTTATAACATTTAATGAAGGATTTTATTCTCATTTAAACTTTTAGAATGTTTACAGCATCCATATTTTGATGTAGAAGCTCAAACATGCTTGCTTAATGCCTGAGATCCAATGAGGTTCATTCTTGCGTGTCACATGGCACGTTTGAACTTCTGCGACAACCAATGAGGCTTGTTCTCACACATGAAGCAAACACGATTGAGCTTGTTCATCAATCTTCATATATTCATTCTAAAAAATATATTATGCCTCTTCAGGAGATTTAAACTAAGTCACTTAATTCGCGTGTATATATTTGTGACGTACTCTGGAGTGAATGAACGAAACGAGTTTTAATGAAGGGACAGAAATATCTCAGAGGGGATTTAAAATACTGTCATTTAGTTTGTGAATATGGAGTGCCACAATGGTGAGTAAATGATGACAGAATTCTCATTTGCGTTAGAACTACACTTCAGCCAATTCACACTGCAACATTGGTTTTGCTGGAACGGTGTTGGTGATTTTGTGTCAATTAAACATGCTAAATCTTTGCTTATCGGGTCTCAGCATGTGTGAGGTTTATAATCTGGTGACTGTCCACATTAGTTGGCAACTGGCTCTAAAGTGTGATTTAACCTTTAACGTCTAAAATCCCTCTTTTTTTTACCTGTTTAAACACTTGGGCAATCCACAAAACCACTTCTGATATCATAACAGCATCAGAATTGACAAACAGAAATGCATAAATGTGGACTTTATACCTGTTACAGATAGGGAGAAATTTAAAAAATGCTAAATGGGTTTAGCAAATCCAATTTCCGCTCTTGAACGGCAAAACAAATCAACAAGTGACGGGTGAGTTTTTTTCTTTTGTCTGATAAAACTGCCTGCCGTTGTAATCTGGCATCTGCTATTCCAGGCAGAGGCTTGGGGCCAGACAGGAACGATTCTATAATTGAGAGCAGCGGTTTGATAAAGTAAGAAAATTAGACGAAAATGCGCTCTGCAAAATGCTTGAGAAAAAAAAAAGCGATTGACTGCATTCTCTATGTGTGTGTGTGGACAGAAATGTATCTTAC
>CAIGQW010000596.1:9020385-9046210 GCA_903798125.1 Danio choprae
CACGCACGCACGCACGCACGCACGCACGCACGCACGCACGCACGCACACACACACGCACGCACAAAAAGAGGAATGTGCTGTCAGTGTAGCAGACGCTTTGCTTTGTGGTTATCAGGAGCACAGAGGAGCCGTGGTGTAAACAGTCTCAGCCGTCACCCTGACACGCTGGTTAAATGTCCTTTTTCCACACGCTTTTACAAATGGCCTCACAAGACAGGTGCTTTTCCTATAGCTTGACCCCTGACCTGTGCAAGTCAGTCAGCCCGTCTCTGAGCTGTGAATTTCCTAACAAATTCACCTTTACTTCCTCAATCTGTAAGCGTGTTTTAGATTTCACATTGCAGAAGAGAGGAAACATGATCAAAATAACTGCCCATTTTTGTATGTTTCTGTTCTTCGCTGCATGGTCTGGAATTTTGAAAGAAAAGGGCTGCCCAAACAACATGCAAGTATTTTTTCAGCCAACTTACGGCCAGTCAATGGAAGGTTTTCCCAAAATAGCATGAAGGTTACACATTTTAGAAGTTATTCTAGACTTTACATATTTTTCATGCCATTTAACTGTAAACCAGGCACTGAGATTATAGTAAATGTTTTCAGGCATTTGTACATGTAATAGCATCAGTTGGTCTACTGAATTGCTTGTGCATGTTCCTATCTAACTCTACCAGGTGAGGGATCAAGTAAGCTTTACTGTCTGCACTCTCATTGGTAGTCATCCCATTTTATCACAGCTTATTTACATAAAGTTAACTCCTATTGATATTTGTCTATGTACGTACACTACAAATTATACTCACTAAGGCTGCATTTACATGATGGAAAATCCAATGAAACTGTGAAATATTTTTAGAGATCCTTTTTTTTTTTATATTTATATATTTTAAGGCTGAGTCTGTTGTCCAATACTCAATATTCTCATTTGGTGCTCAAGAAACATTTCCTAATACAGGATTCTTGGACAAAATTCAACAGAGTACCAATTATTACAAATATAAATTAAGGATGCACCAATAGGATTTTCTTTCCTTTTGTTAAATATGAGTCAACATGACAGATAAAGCATTTAATCGTTGTGATAACGTTTTAGCAAATGCAAATACAACTTTTGATCTTAATCATGTAAATGTAAGTATTATTAAATGAAACTGAGCAAATATGATCTAACAAAGAAAGGCTGTGATTATTAACTAACATTAACAAAATGTAATAGTTAATAACTGAAGAGTAATAGTTAATAAAAAATAAGTTTATCTTAGTTTGGACAGTTTCTTCTTAGAATAGAAAAATCTAACTAATCTAATATATGAACTCTGAATTAAAAGTTTCGATGGAATTGCAAATATAAACAAACAATCCTGACAAGAAAAGTTAGAAATGTGAGATGTACATTATTCTCACAGTTCTAAAACAGTAAGAGTTTATGTACAACATTTTGCACTAAAATCTCATTACTTATACATTAAGGAAAATAAAATACAAGCTTCAAACTTGACCAATTTAATGCATGCATGTTTTAAATCTGTATTCATTTATGATAATAAAACCTTATTTATGTATGTTTCTCTTTTTATTACTTTTAAACCTGCTATATTTAAACCTGTTTTAATGCTTTTAATTCTATGTTGTTTTTATTCCTTATACACTGAAAAAAATGATTTCTGCAAAATTGCTGCAAACAATTTATATGGGAGGGCCTCACAGTGGCGCAGTGGGTAGCACGTTCGGCTCACAGCAAGAAGGTCGCTGATCGCTGGTTCGAGCCTCGGCTGGGTCAGTTGGCGTTTCTGTGCGGAGTTTGCATGTTCTCCCTGTGTTGGCGTGGGTTTCCTCCGGGTGCTCCGGTTTCCCCCACAAGTCCAAAGACATGCAGTATAGGTGAATTGGGTAAGCTAAATTGTCCGTAGTGTATGAGTGTGAATGAGTGTGTGTGGATGTTTCCCAGAGATGGGTTGCAGCTGGAAGGGCATCCGCTGCGTAAAACATATGCTGGATAAGTTGGCGGTTCATTCCGCTGTGGCGACCCCAGATTAATAAAGGGACTAAGCCGAAATGAAAATGAATGAATGAATGAATTTATATGGGTTGAATTTAAACAAACAAATACAATTTTGTAATGTTTAACTTAATGTGTTAAATTTCGACCAAATAAATAGTTTACAACCACTTAACTTAAAAAAAATTTAGTAAATCCAAGGAATCATTTTTTTTCAGTGTAACTTTGATTATTCTTGATTATTTTAATCCTATTTTTATGTAAAACCCTTTGAATTACCATTGTGTATGAAATGTGCTATAAATAAACTTGCCCTGCCTTACCATAACCCTAACCAACCAAAATATTGTAACCAAATATTGCAGCGTGATGATTCAAAATGTAACTAGGTTCGCACATGCATATGCATGGACAAATTCTATAAAACCCTGTTATTCTCCCATTATTTATTCTATCAATTCAACCACTTTAGCCAATACTCAGGAGCTGAAAACCCCACAAACATGCCTTCGCCCCAAACTGCCGTCTGGTGCCAGTTTTTGGGTGACGTTGATTAGACATTAGCAAGGCACCTGCAGGACTCTGGGACAGGGCCTGGCTCAGTCTACGGCTGCTAGCAGATGGTGTGTGTATGTGCATGTGCGCAAACATGTAGCAAGAGAAAAAAAAGCACTCTGGCTTACGCTTGGGGACTAGACCAACACCAGGCACAAGGTCATCTCAATGAAGAACTACCAGTAAAGTTGTTTACTCCTGATTTAAACATCAAAACCTCTGGCAGTAGCCCTGAGCACTCAAATTACGACATTTGTACTCGCATAAATAAATAAACACGCTCACATACGGAAGCTTTTAAGCTGCGTTTCTGCTCTGATGCTGTGCTTTTAATCACTAGATGGCACTGTGACCAAGGCCTGCCGTTAAAAGCAGACGAGCGCCGTTGGGTTTGGCCACTGCACTGCTCAGCTTTAACTCAAATCGATGGTTATTACTGTGTCCTTGGCCCAGTCGCCCACAGCAAGCATTCAGATGGGAAAGTGGCCAACAATTCCCTGTCTTCCTCATGGGCTTTTCTCCCAGCATCCACGTATATGCCTTGGTCTCTCAATGAATCCCTCAACAGGCAGACGTTCAAAGCTGAATGTAAATGACAGGGGTGCAGCTGCAGGAGTTCGCCTCTATACTGATCCTTTATTATCTCGTTTTGCAAGCGCTTTATGAGAATAATGCCAATGTATTCATGGGGGGGAGGGGGGGATTGTATGTGTGTGTGTGTGTGTGTGTGTGCGTAGGAGGGGTCAATCACAGAAGCCTTGATAGAGTAAACAATGTACTGTAATTCCAATCACCACCTGTACCACTCATGCATCACATGGCATCATATTTGAAAAGGGAGAGAGAGAGAGAGAGAGAGAGAGACAGTGTGAGAGAGAGAGAGAGAGATAGAGAGAGATAAAGAGAGATAAAGAGAGATAAAGAGAGAGAGAGTTCAATAAGTCAGCACTGTAATAATCATGCAAGAATTCCGCCAGGTATTGATTTGCATTGTTTGTACAGCAAAATGCACATTACTCTTTTTAATTTAACTGCCCTGACAGTGATTTTCACATAAAACAGTTTTAGACACATGCTGTTAGTTTTATACAGTCTGGAGAGAGTCAATATTTATTAACTTTTTACGGTAACACTGTTCAATATATACTCATTTGTTAAATTATTGTTTTTTTATTATTATAATTAACTAACATGAATTAAGAATGAGAAATGTGTAGCTATAAATATATATATATATATCTAAGTAACAATCCTAACATATGCAACATTTGATCCTAAACAATGTATTAGGAGTTCACATTAATTAATGTGCTTAACTAATGTTGAAATGAAAGCTTATTGTTTTTTCCTAGAATTAATGGTTAAGTAGAACAAAAACTAAATTTTAAACGCTTTTGATAACTGGTATAAAATACTAAAAGACAAGTTTTGAATTCATTTATTAACCTTAACTAACGTTGATTATAATACTGCGTTATCAAATATTATTGAATGAAAATTTGCTAACAAGAACTAATAACAACCAGCTGTATATTTATTGATTATTGTTAAGAAAGACTAATAAAAAACATGTACTGTAACAAATGTATATAAAGCTAGTTCATGTTAGTTACCAGTGTTACCAATGAATATAAATACAACATATTATAAAACATTAAAACTAAAAAAATGCAAATTAAGCGTCACAGCTAAAGAAAACAAAAAATCTAAAATGGAAATATTAAATCCAACCATCTGTTGAGATCTGATGTAAACTTGGGTCAGGCGGCAAATTGAATCTAACACAGATGAAAACGAGGTTGTGGGTGTCAGTCTTCCAGTCCTTACATTAATATAGAAAAGTATTGGATCAAGTAATTTTTACAACTGCCAACTTTCAAAACAGTTCTTGTCCACTTTTTCTTCATAAAGAAATCTCACCACCTGAACAATCGGCAAGTTGTTAAATACCAGTCAAATGTTTGTCCAGAGCAGTGTTTTCATTCATGTCCAAAATAAACATGATATTACCTTGATTAAACTACATTTTAAGTCAGAATTATTAGCCCTCCTGAATTATTAGCCCCCCGGTATATATTTTTCCCTAATTTCTGTTTAATTTCTAAACAAAATAGTTTTAATAACTAATAACTTAATAATCTAATAACTCATGTATTATATCTTGACCATGATGACGATCATGATCATGATCAAGATTTCAAGATACCAGTATTCAGCTTAAAGTACAATATAAAGGCTTAACTAGATTAATTAGGTTAATTAGACAAGTTATGGGCAGCACGGTGGCGCAGTGGGTAGCGCTCTCGCCTCACAGCAAGAAGGTCGCTGGTTCGAGCCTCGGCTGGGTCAGTTGGCATTTCTGTGTGGAGTTTGCATGTTCTCCCCGTGTTTGCGTGGGTTTCCTCCGGGTGCTCCGGTTTCCCCCAAAGACATGCGCTATAGGTGAATTGGGTAAGCTAAATTGTCCGTAGTGTATGAGTGAGAATAGGTGTGTATGGGTGTTTCCCAGTGATGGGTTGCAGCTGGGAGGGCATCCGCTGCGTAAAACATATGCTGGATAAGTTGGCGGTTCATTCCGCTGTGGCGACCCCAGATTATTAAAGGGACTAAGCCGAAAAGAAAATAAATCAATAAATAGACAAGTAGACAATCTGGAAAAAATGCTTAAGAGGGCTAATAATATTGACCTTAAAAATGTTGTGTTTTTTTAAGTAAAAACTGCTTTTATTGTAGCCGAAATAAAACAAATCTGAAGAAAAACAGAAGGAAAAAATATTATTGGAAATACTGTGAAAAATTCATGCTCTTTTAATCATCGTTAGGGAAATATTTAAAAAGAAAAAAATAAATTATCACAGGAGGGCTAATAAATGTGAGTTGAACTGTATATGAGCTCTAAACAAGCTTTATTATACATGCCATCCCATTTAGCAAAAAGGCTTCAGTTCAGGTTGTCCACCAGCTAATTACATTTTGAACAATTTGTACATTCCACTTTAAAATAAGACATTAAAAAAGTTCCCAATCTACCTGGCAAAATCCAGATCAGCCTCGCGTGACATGGTGATGTTGGTCAGGTTCTGCTGGAGCACAAAGATATTTCTGCACATCTTCTTTATGCCAGACTCACTGATGCGCTTGAAGTACTGAGCTCCGTTTATCAGGATGCAGGAGATCAGGTGACCCAGACCTGCAGAGACAGGAAAACAGTCAGAAATGAAAGATGGCTTCGGGCATGGGCTTCCTGTTGAGGCGAGATGTCACTCACCCTCAAAGATATACTGAAACTTGTGCTGCTGCAGGGCGGCTCCCATCACCTCCTCGATGGCACTGATGTCTTTATTCAGCTTCACCACCAGGGGGTCATAGTCCATGCTGGCTGCATTAGCCACAATGGCGTAGTTGCCTTGTTTTGCCAGAGGGATCAGATAATGGAAACAGTGGACCCTGATGGGGCAAAGACGACAGGCACCGAATGACAATTACTAGCTGAAACAGACAAAAACTTTCCTGAAGATTGAGAAATATGATTTGATTTAACTAGCACAGGATTTTATCTCAAAATGAGCATTTTTCTAATTATTAAACAGTATTTTCATCTAACCTCAATTAAGGTGTCTTAGATCAAGTGAACTAATTATTTCTTGGCCTTTTTTTTTAAATATCTATTTTGTTTTGAATTTTGATTCCCCAAAGTGACATTTATTACCTAAATATAAAAAATAAACCATTAAATATATATATATCAGTTTTAATATTGTATTAATAATAATATAGTATTAAACAGTTACTGTATAGTCAACACAAATTAATCTCATTATTCTTTAAGTTATTATAATAATTAGTTACTATAATTAAATAATTGTATACATGCACATAAAATATGTATTTATATATTTATACATGAATAATTATATATGAATACATTTAATATATATTTATACCATTACTACTAATAGAAATAATAATACTGATAATATTAATAAGTAATGAATAATAATGGTATTTATCATTAATTTTGTTAAATATTATATCAAATATATACAATTCATGAAGGGTGTGTGTGTATATACATACATATATATATATATACACACATACATACATACATACATACATGCATACATACGTTTATGTCATTATTAATTAATTAATTTTTATTAATCTAGACATTATACTAGTACAGCTACTACTAATATTAACATATTAAATGTTATTATTATTATTATTATTATTATTATTATTATTATTTGTTATCATAGATGTATATAAAACTACAGCTACTACTAATATTAACATACTGAATCTAGTTTTTATTATTTCAATAACACAAGCTACTTTTTATGAATTACATTTTTCAAATGAGAACATTTTACCATTAAAACATTTAAACATATATAAACACAAAAATAAATATTTTAGACAAATGAAACCAATCTAAATGTGTTTTTCTTATTTGTTATCATGGATGTATAGTGTTAGTAGGACTCTAGACTGTGATCTGTCCCCGGAGAAACTCCAGATGCTGGTTGTGAATATCTTACTCCACATCTTCACTCTATAAAACGGAATATTTGTGAAGAAATCTGTGAAGTGTTCATGGGCTCATAAACCTACATCTAGGTGTACAGATAAAGAGTGTGTTTCCAAGACAGAAACACAGAGAGAGAAGCTGAGATGGAGAGGTTTCCATAATGGCCTCCAACAGCCCTACAATAACCCTCCCCTTCCTTGTTCAGCATTACAGAAGCTTTAAGGCAAGCTGTCCGCTACCAAACCATAAAGCCTGCGTCTTCTTCCTCTTCTTACCTCCCTCTCATGGCTTAATTTACCCTCAAGCACTGTCAAGGGAAATTTGCTTGATGGAAAAAGTCAATAACGCGTAGCATGGGAGCCGCGAGTTATTGTTTCCAAATCATAAACAGGATCACATAAGCTAAATGATATCACAGAATAATCGGGCCAAGCAGGAGGGAGGGCTTGTGGAGGAGGGTATGCAGAGTGAACGACCCATTTGGTGCTCTTTTGGGCTGGACAGACCCTAAAAATACAAGCCGTTTAATACTGATGAGGCTGATGGTGAATTTAGTATGAAGTTAGATTGTGTGTGGAAGATATAGCCAATGCAAAGCAGAAGCGCTTTAAGTGCTTAAATGAATATGTAAACATCTGCTACACTCTTCTCTTAATAACAATATAAACAACAAAAATGAGAGTGGTGAGAAAATAGCATTTAATTATTATTTTTAAATAGGCTCCTTTTACAGTTAAACAGTTTTTGTTTAATCCATTCAGGTTTGGCAGGAGCACTTTTACCTATATCAGCCTAAAAAACATATAATAATTTAAAGATCTCTGCTCTTCTCACTCCTGACCAACTCTGACGGACTGAACAAAGGAAATTAACTGGGGAAAAATATTCAATCCAATTTACCAATTTAAAGCACACACATTGTAAGAAATTAAGAATTTTACATTAAGAATAAAAAATAACGAAGTGAAGAATAACTTTACATTAAATATAAAACTCGTACAAATGCCAAAAAGTATCTTTAGATCGGGTTGTCAGATGACAGCCAGAATGAAAGCTGACAGATGAATGTGCTATGTTGTTGCAAAGAATACAAAATTTGTATAAATATTCAGCTCAATAAAGAAAGTATACAGATTGTATTTTGTGTCACATTTCTATTAATATTGGTTTCTTATAACATCAGTTAGTAGGCCTTCCCTGGACCCTGCCCTTCACTGGATATTATTTTGTTAAATAATACATTTAGTTTTGGTTTGTTTTTCACCAACTCTTTTCATAAACCCCACGAATACCTGAAATATACAACATATGTCATAAGGGGCTATTCTGTAGTCAATATGCACGGTATTATATGAACTACCACGAGCATGTATTTAAAATTCTCCTTTTGTAGTACAAAAAAGGCATACATCATTAGTGAACAATGATGGCATACATTTTTGGGTGAACAATCCCTTTAATACATGCATCTGGCATCTTCTCAGATTTAGATGAAGTGGTCAGACCTACCTGACCTCCAGATGCAGCACCAGCAGGCAGCGGTCAGCGATGTCTTGAAAAGATCTGGAGAGGTCAGTCAATGTCTGGAGAATCTGCTCTCGGCTGCGAACGTTCTCACTGTTCACCTGTGTATCCGAGCCTGGCGATACACCTACACAAAAACCAAATAAGAGCCATAAAACAAACCTGAAAAACAAATTTTTAGCCAATATACTGACAAGAAGTAGAATAGCTTCCCGAATTTCTTTTGAAATATTGCCAACAAATTCAACAATATCCTATATTATAGACATGTTTTTTACTTTTGGCCATGTAGAATACATCCAGCTTGCATAATTCATGAATGCATGGCATAAACTTGCTAACTAATAAAACTTGCTAGTGCATTTTATAAACAAACAGCAAGAAACAACGGAGTTATATATTACATTTTGACTGAAAAACTTGTAAATGTACTCTAATAATCTTTATCTAGCATATTTTACAGCATATACATGTATGTACATGTGCAGGAGTGTGTGTGTGTGTGTGTGTGTGTGTGTGTGTGTGTGTGTGTGTGTGTGTGTGTGTGTGTGTGTGTGTGTGTGTGCGCAAGTAGGAAACTATGCGATCAATGAGGCACGAGAGATGGCGATGGACACTGACTTCCTGCAACTCTCTGCGGCATCTCTGCACTTCTGAAGGTCACATTCACACACATATTAGAAGAAACGTGTGTGTGTGTGTGTGTGTGTGTGTGTGTACGGACGTGTTTGCTGTACTGATGGATGCTGGTTTGCTCACATGGCCCTTGATCCCTTGTGTTTGTACAGGAAAATGGGCACTGCCATTGAACAATGACATATATACACATAGTCCAGCATCAAAAGAGATAGAAAGGGCAGCACACATTTATATATGTGTGTGTTCATTTGGTAGTTAATTACTGTCTGTCTGTAACTCTTAGCTGGAAAAAGGTTTGTGGGAGATAAGGTTGTGTTTGGCATGGAATGATTAAAAAACGCTTGAAGACAAGGAGTACAAATACAGCAGTGACGACCAGGTGGAAGATTAGAGGCACTGGGCCACCGAGGACTGATCTGTAATTCCAGAGAGCGGAGAAAATGTCCCAGATGTGACGCCCTGCGGATAACAGAACTGTCAGGTCGTTAGAACAAGCAAACAGTCCATTTCAGTCCTATTTTGCAGGTCATTTAAACTCCACATCAAATCAGTGATTACCTTTTTTTTATTTATATTGAAAATTTGAGCTCATCTAAAATTAAAGTTCTTCAGCCCTTTGCTCACTCTCATATCCTTTCAAACCCAGAAGACCTTACAGGATTTCTAATGTGAAATCACGAAAAGAAGTGGTCATGATGCTTATTTTTGTATATAATTGAGTAAATAATTTTACATCTGCATATATGTATATGCTGTATAAACCTTGATTATAATTAAACCTGCGTAATTATAAGTTAGCTATTGTCTATTTCAAATATTTTCCAAATGCTGTAACTTTTAACTAATTTCCAATAACTAATTTCTTTTGTCTTCGTCATGATGACAGTACACAATATTTTATAAGAAACTAGTATTCCGCTTAAAATTCAATTATAGCCTTAACTATGTTAATTAGGTTAACTAGACCAGTGTAGTTAATTAGGCAATTGGACAACAGTGGTTTGTTTTATAGCCAATTGGAAAAAAAAAATCATAAATTCCAGCCAAACTAAAAGAAATAACTGAAAGAAACTGAAAGAAATATGACTTTCTCCAGAAAAAAAAAATGTAACAGGGAAAAACATATAATAGGAACATGGTTAAAGATGTCTTTGTTCAGTTAAACACCACGTAGGAAATATTTGAACACGCACGCACGCACGCACGCACGCACGCACGCACGCACGCACGCAGACAGACAGACAGACAGACAGACAGACAGACAGACTTGTACGCACACACGCACGCATACACGCACGCACACACACAAAATATAATTAACGTTTATGAAGTAATGACCATATACATAAACGTTAATATTATACATTAATATTTGTTCAGTACTTATAAATTAAACTCTTCACAATATTTATCATATTTATTAATGTTCATTAATAATATTAAACAACGTTTCAAATAGATAACTTCAGAGTGCTTTTAATCATTACCTGCTTTTGCATGCCCAGCCAAAATAACACATTTACCAGTTGGGTGCAATCAAAAAAAAAAAAAAAAGCCACTGTTTATTTAAGCCAGCTCATCATTTTAGTGAATTTGGAAGGGAGCCTTTCATGAACAGCATGATCCAGACATCCACAATGTACTGCAAATCCAAAAGGAAGCCAATGCTGCACGCCAATTAACCTGCACATTTGAATTACGCAGTTAGTGTGAATTCCATCCATGTGTAGAGCTGGTTGTCAAGTTGTGTGTTTGTTAACACAAGTGTGCTCTTGTATACACATTCCAACTGTCGATGAGCGAGTGAGCGGCAAAGCACGGCTGCTCTGTTCAGCGTCTGTGTGTGCCAGGACCCCACTGAGGGTGTGAGATTGAGATCGGGCCTGCTGTCCATCGCCTCTGAGCTCGTCCCGCCGTGAGGGTGCGATCAAGGGTGTGCCACATGGGGCTGCCAATTCAGAACATCTCTTCTATCTTCAGTTTACTTATATGTGCTTAAAATTCTTTTATCAAAGGCTGTGCGCTTGCGTAGACGTGTGCCGTGTGTATACAACGAGCTCATCCAATTATTTTCAAATCCTATCTCGCCTAAGCGTCTGTTCAATGCCATCTGTGAGAGGGTGGCACGCATAAAGACAGAGAAAGTGGAGATCAATCATTCACTGATACCCTTCTCGACGACCACATCCCACTGGCTGTCAGGGTGAAGTTTAAGCATGGCCCCAAAAAAGTGCTGTTGAAAAACTGCATCACCTCCCACCGACTGTTAAACACGGCGCTCTAATAAACAAGATATCTGACCTCTGCGGCAGCGGAGGGAGAGGGAGATGGAGAGAGATAAAACGAGAGACAGAAGCCTCATGAATGATGCATGTGATTGGCTGAGAGCGTTAATTATTCGGCTGCAGTAACAGCGGTGACATCTGCATGGGGAGAGCCGAGCTCAGTCTGCTGGCGACCTTTGACCTCACCGCGTCAGCGTTTGGCGGCTAAGCCTTCAGGACAGGACTTGACAGGAGGACGAAAAACTGAAAAAATAAAGAGAGTAGGTGTCTACTGTTCCAGAAATTAAGGCATGTCTGTGTGTATCTGCACACATTATGCTAATAGATGGAAAGCAGACCTTTACTGTTGGCGATAAAGGTACTTTAAAAAACTCCAGATAGCTTGACCCAAGACTCACTCTTTCGTTGGGACTAAAGGCTATAAACGCTCAAAGCTGGTTGGTTCAGGAATATGAGAGGGCTAAATCTCCTGAGAGCTGCAGAAAGACAGACTTAAAAGATTGTGAAAAGAAAAGGGAGCGGTTTCGACAATGGTTTGGAGTTTTTAGGTCTTGCAGGCCTACGTGGGGAAAGGTCTTGCCCAGTGGATATAGAACTAGTTCTGAGATAAAACTCAACATTCAAACATTTAACGTCAAAGTACTGTTCTTCTAAGGAAAAATTGTTCACTTAACAGCTATTTACTATAGAGTATATATAGCATAGAGTTATGAGAGAACATTTTGGGTAGGTGTTTTATAATTATGAGAGAACGGCTTTTTATGTGAATAATGATGGGTACCGACAGGCTAAGCGTGCTGCAATTGTGTACTTGGAGAAGGCATTCGACCGTGTCCCTCGTGGCATTCTGTGGAGGGTGCTCTGGGAGTATGGAGTCAGAGGCACTCTTTTAAGGGCTGTGTCGGCCATGTAGGAACAGAGTAGGAGTTTGGTTCACATTGCCGGCAATAAGTCAGACTTGTTTCCAGTGCATGTTGGACTCCGGCAGGGCTGCCCTTTGTCACCAATTCTGTTCATAATTTTTTGGTTTTAGTTGACATCTGAAAGCTTAGACAGTTAACTTGTTGCCTGGCTCACTCACTCACTTTACTTTGGCTAATTCCCTTCTTCATCAGAAGGCCTGAAGGCATATTGCAAAACTGATTTCAGACTGTACTGAGAGAGCATAACGGTATAATCATATATGAAAAAATAGAGAGCTTTTGTGATAATGAAGGGAATATTTGTTTACTACGATAATGTTTCTTGCTAGAAATTATATCAAAAGTGGAAAAGGTTGGTCCAAAATATACATTTACATGCAAAATGACACCCAAGCAGAGTTTCCAGATGCCCTTTTTATTTTTTAGCTTAACTGTTAGAAATGGAACCCACAGGATTGTGGGATATCAAAGGCAGCGAAGGATACATCTATGCTGCCTTCAAAAATCAATCAGATGAAGATACAGTGCTCAGCATATTTGAGTACACCCCATTTTGAAAATGAATATTTGTATCCATTTCTCAGTAAATATGGGTAATATATATTGGTGCATTTGAACAAAACTGATTTATTAAACAGATATATTTATTAAAATAATATTTTAGTCACAGAACATCTTCAGACAGATAATACATTTAAATTCATGCAAAATATTGCACAAAAAAATTACAAACTACAACATTTCAAAAATTGTTTCTCTAGATTTTAGTTTTTTTATTTTTTTACATTTTATTTAATAATTTTTTTAATTAATACTAGTTTTTGAACCATTATTGTAATTTATTTTGTTAGATAAGCTCCATATTTGGCTTCAGTACTGACTAAACTAATGTATATGCACAAATATAATATTGAAAAGCATCCTATAGAAAATATTAATTTAAATGAGAGATTTGTGAGGGGTGTACTCATATATGCTGAACACTGTATCTCAGAGAACAGGAAGTGAAGCTCGATTAGGATTTGAATGTGCCTTTATGCCTCCCTTCCTTGGAATGCATCCTTTGAAGGCATGAAGATGACGTGCATGCATTCAAATGTTTGGAAAATATGATCGTAAAATTTGATTCTTAAGATGTACGTCTCGTTAAACATCTTTATTTGTCATGTTAATATAAAAAAAAATTGTAAAAAAAATTTTTGTATTATAAATATTAACTTTTTTTTATTAAATGGCAAGGATACTATTATCTGGCAAAATGAGGAGTGCAGTTTTCCCCATTCAACTCTGAACAAATGGTCAGTCCCTTTCTCCTTACACCATCCCTGCTGGTGCTTTCTGCTTCTGCTGATATTATTGAAAGGTCTGACCCATATTTTATTTAATATAAAAAAAGAAGAGAAAAGCAATGTTAATGAAAGCTCGAATCTGACTGAAGAGGGGGTTTCTTCCACATTTTATGTGAAAATTGGGATAATGCATTCAAAAAGCTAGAAGAAAACAAAAATATTGGAATAAAATTTCCAAAAATGCATACATTTGCTTGATTAAATCTCATTAACTTTAAAGACATACTATGTAAGAAGCTTATTTTCATTATTTTAAGACAAGGCCAAATTTTTGTCGCTTTAATCTAGACATACAGCATCTATTGATGTTTGCTGACAAAAAAAAGTGTTTTATCTGTGCACTCTAAACTGCTTATAATACTTTAACAAAGACTTTTTGCTTTAAGAAACTATTTCTGAAAGCAGCTTAACAAGCACAGCTTCTCCAAAAAAAATTCCAGAACACTGCATACTAAAGATCACCTTATTTCCATCCAAATATTAACATATTATGAGCTTGTGTGTCTGCTGGGAAGCAAAACTAGTGACACGTAGAATGTTAACAAAGTGACTGGAAACTTATTTTCATTATTTTAAGACAAGGCCAAATTTTTGTCGCTTTAATCTAGACATACAGCATCTATTGATGGTTGCTTACCAAAAAAAAGTGTTTTATCTGTGCACTCTAAACTGCTTATAATATTTTAACAAAGACTTTTTGCTTTAAGAAACTATTTCTGAAAGCAGCTTAACAAGCACAGCTTCTCTAAAAAAATTTTTCCAGAATACTGCATACTAAAGATCACCTTATTTCCATCCAACCTCCATCTTTTTAATGCAATAAAGTTTAAATGATGAGGGTGAAAAATACAAATATATTTAAGGGAAAATAATTCAGACAGACGCAGACAAGAGAACATACAAAAACACTGCGGCTCTGGCCGCAAATACTTTTCAGGAGGATTATATGTTATTTAAAAAATCCCAGATGGGTGATGAGACACAAACTCTCAATCTTGTATTTGACCAATCAAAGCCCATTGATTTCTACCCAAACAACATGTCCTAGACCGAAGAGCGTGTTCTAATCAAATTTAGATGACATTGAGATTCAAAACCATAATACTAAAGATGGAGATTATCACATGCATCTTATCGCAGATGTCTGAGTGTTTGTTTTAGCAGAGGCTAGAGGGATGGAGACTGAGCTGCGCCACGGTTTAAACTCATTCAGACAAGGACAAACTCTCACTATTGGTCCTACAAAGCAGCAGACGTTCAGTCTAGCACATCATGGTGGCCACAGATTCATAAACGATGTCTCTTGCTGACCACGGTGGGCCTGGGTTTTACAAAGACAAGGGCAAAAGAGCTCTTTCTCTCTCTGTCTAGGAACTCCCTTCACTCTATCCACTTCAAAGCTCAGTCTCTGGTGGTGAAACACTGTTTAATCTCCCCCACATTACACTGGCAAACGTGTATTAGTCTGCAAGACAAGACAGGAGAAAATGACTTGTTCATACCTGACTGGCTCCATAATATAAAATCCAATTTAAGGGGGGGTTACAGAGATAAGGGCTTCCGTCGGCGACGGTCCCATCAGCTCAGCAAACACTAAATAATGAACAATGCTGAAGCTGTCCCACCATGATAAAACACTCCATTACGGCTTCTGCACAGAACTAATGGTAATTACACCACGTCCTCCACTGCGCTCTTATTGAATTTTTATCTGCTCCGGACGCCAGCCACTCTGAAGCTGTCTTTAACCCCCCCACCCACCCTCCCTCAAAAAACAGAAATAACAATAGTTTTAAAATAGCATATTTACAGATTTTGGTGAATGAAGTGGAGGTAATTCTGAAGGTATTGTGTGAAGTTTTAATGATGTGGCTGTGATGACGTCAAAGAGTCAGCGCTGAAGTTTCTCTCAAGTCTGGGAGCAAAGCTGAATATTGTCAATATAATGAAGTCATTTTGGCAGTGTGTGTGTGTAAGAATAATTTAGAAATGGTTCACACAGAAAACATTCTGAGCTATATTTTATCAGTTCTGATAAAATTCAGTTCTGGGTCCAAAAGTAGTAAACCATGTTAATTTTCCAAATCATCACTCATACCTTTTATGATAATATAATTTATGAAGGACAACAATTATTAAACCACAATACAAGATGACACGCTTTCACAAATGCACAAACAGATAAATACACAGACTCACTGGAGCTGTGTGGCAGACTGCTGAAGAAGCTCCTGAGACGGGTAGCGAGCCACTCCATGCTCTCCTGCAGGTTAGCAAGAGCCTTCAGATCACTGACATCCCTCAGAATCTCATTTTGGGGAATCAACTTATCCCCCAGATTCCCCGTTAAAACCTCAGACTCCTTGGCAAATGCCGCCCTGCGAGAGACCAAATGAAAAGTAATGAACATTTCCATAATTTCAAAAAATCTGGAATATATGTATGTGCATGCTTTTGTGTTTGTCTACTTATTTATTTTTTTATTAAAACATATTTTATTTAAACTGATTGAAAGAAAATATGTTTCGTTTTCATTTATAGTTTCAATTACAATAAATAAAAAGTACAATAAATAAAACTGACATAAAAAGTAAAATATAAATGATAATAAATGGACAGATATTAAAAAAACATACACAATACAAATAACTAGCACACAATACATTGTACAAATACACTAACCAAAACACAACCAAATGACTAAAACTTCATTAATATTAATAAACATTTATTATATTAATATTACAACTTGATTAACTATTATTACAAACTATAATTGTCTCTATATGATGTCACTAAAATTGACACTTATAGCATAGACAAGTTTTGGGTAAAGCTCAGAGTATTCTGTCAGATGACTCTCATCCTATGCACCACGAGTTTTACCTTCTCCCTTCTGGTATTCGGTACAGAACTCCTATTAGTAAAACAAATTGGTTCAAACTTTCATTTCTCCCCTTAGCTGTAAAGTTTTGAAATTTAGGGTAGATTTGTATTGAGTTTTGTGTATTATGCGTGATATGTTTGTATGCTTTAACCAAATTGCATCTGGGAAATGAATAAAGCCTATCTAACTACAGTAACTAAAACTGCTTATATGGACACGAGTGAAAACATTTATAGGGGACACCTAAAAGAAAGAAAGGGCCAGCAGACTTTTAAAAGGGCAAAATAGATGTTGCTCATCCAAGCAGGAGGGTGTGATGACAGTATCTTGGTGTTTTGGGCACCCCAGTTGGCACACTCTCAGCACTGGGCCAGATGCCCACACTGGTGCTAATGTGCACTTTAAAAGGCTATCCCTTCCTCTCCATCTCAGAACCACAGCAGCAGCTGGTGCTCAGTTTTATGATGCTAAAACAAATCTATAAAGTCAGTATTTTCTTTGACCTCCTTCTCTACAGGTCTGTGATGAATGTAGGAGAAAAAAATATCCTTGCAGCTCATTTCTGAGCGCTGTGAAATTCTTTAAGATAAAACGCGGCGCCTATTGAACGGAAGACTTTTTAACAAGCTTTTATCACTCTGTATAGGATTGCCATACATGTGGCGTAATCCCTCTTTAGCTGATGAAACTGTCAGGGTCATTTATATGATAAAAGCTTCCTCCCGCTCGCCGTCTGCGTTTAGCTTCAACAGGTCGGCTAGATTGGATTTTTTTCTGTCCACACATAACCAGTTCATTTATTTATTGTACAATTGCAGGCCATGGCACATCCAAACCGACGGGAGAACACTTTGAGGGCAATTTTGATAAAAACGTGGGACCCCCTCCCTCTCATCCAATCACAGTTTTCCTCATACTTGTGTCTTCTTTAATTCGAGTGTGCACTTGAGAGGAGAAGAGAGAACGTGAGGGAAGTAAAGCGAATGAGTGAATTGAAAACAGAATAGCGTGTGTTTGGGATGCTGGAATGTTTCGGCAGATAGTGTGATTGCCTGCAGTTGAATTTGTTCTTGTTCAAAGATGTCTGCTGAGGCTATAAGGGCCAGATTTCATCCTCTGTAAGACAGCACACAAGTAGAATACCAAAATGCACTGCCAGCTGGCAAACTAAAGATTCATCATTTTCAATACTAAGACATAGAGGCCTACAGAACTGCGTATACTTCATTTTTTTGCATAGACATTTTCCAAGTATAATTCTTTTGATAGTGTGCATAAGCACAGGCACTTGAAGTGCACTAGAATGATTCATCCTTGTTCAGTCTAAACTTTTTTTGAGTCTTCTTATGATCAATAATTCAGTTTTTGTACTCTTTTAAACTAAAGTTGCGATATCTTTTAAACCCCATTTGTACTTGCCTTTAGTTTGCTGCTTTGTTCTGTGTCCTCTGTTTCTTTTCTGACTGTTAAAATAATGGCCAGGTTTAGTTCAAACTAACTGGTGGATAATGGCATACTTGCCCATAATTACAGTGGGATTTCAACCAATTTTTTAGCGTTTAACTCAACAGCTTCTACTAGCTGGTCTCCAATCCAGGTAACAGCACAACGTAAACCCTCTGTTTCCACTTAGCCTGCTTTGAGCAGGAATCAAACCAGTGTTTTCAACACAGGATGTGGGTTTATTAACATGGACTCTGAAAACCACAGCATTTATTGTCAGTCAACAGTGCACCCCTTTGAGCGGGATTCAAACCAGCATGGGAGGTAGGCACACTACCAGGATAGCTGAAAGCTGGTGTGCCTCTTAAAGGGATAGTTCACCTGAAAATTAAACTACTCCATTTACACATCCTCCACTTTTTCCAAACCTGCTTGAAGTTCTTTCTTCTGTTGAACACAAAAGAAGATATAATGAAGTGTGTTGGGAAAAAAGCAGCCATTGACTTTCACGGTATTTTTTGTTGTGTCAGTCACAAGTGCATCCTTCTAGGCCAGGAAAATTAAATTTACCTACACAGCTGCTTTTAGCTGACTCAATTACATATGTATAGCATACTCTATATGGCCCTAGCATACTTTTAAAAAAAACCACAGTTTGGACATTTGACTGTGCATGTGCCCCCAGCATCTCACATTGTGCACTAACCTGCTTGGATACGAGTTGATAGGAGTTGCAGGAGTGTGTTTGTACATGCTGTGTGCTCTGTGATGAATCTGTGTGGTGAGCTCACATTGGGGACAGTGCGTATTTGCAGTATGTATGTCTATGTTAGCGTGTGCGCTCACCGTGTAAAATCCTCCTCTTCTTCTCTCTTCTGTCGCAGCTGTTTTGGTTGGGTCATGTTGGCCCAGTTGGGCAGAGACTGGAGCAGGCGACTAATGTCTTCATCTTTAGCCCAGGATGCACTGATGGTTAGCTTCTCCTCAATTTGTACGATATGCCTGTGTGTGTAAATGGAAATAAATTGTACATATGAGCACTACAGTTCTATGGGGTTAACATATGTGCTATACATTGGCATGAGACATTATATTATCAATCTTCGAATCATTTATTCACCAAAAATTATAAACGTGTATTTTTTTTATACTTATTTTTTTACTATTTGTTTTTCTAACTAAATGTATAACTTGAACTAATTGTCCATGCATAAACATGTATGTGTATGTTCACAAAATGTGCAAAATATACGCCTGACATTACGCAATCTTCCTCAGATCATAAGCTAATATACTCTGCATTAACTAAAAGTATTATGAAAGTGTTCACACATTTAAATACTCATAATCTACTGATTCGTTTAAGTGTTATATAATGATTTGCTAATGACCAGTAAATGGAAGTTTGCATAAAGTGTGCTAAAATTGCGCAAGAAGCTCAAATTGTGACAAAGTCTGTGATTGGCTGAGGGCTTGAACAAGCTCCATTTCACTTTATGTCTCAAAGAGTGCTAAAATATGAAAATAAACCACAATTTCAGATAAATGTCTTCGCTATTGCATAAGCAGGCCATTAAAAGTGTTCACTGGATGACAGCTGAACACAGTTCCACAGTAGAGTCCTGATGATGCAGAGAGGCAGACGAGAGCGCGGATGAATGAACTGTTATTGTCTGCGATGTGTAGATTGATTGAACAGATCATGTAGAATGTAATGCAGTGCGTTTCACTCAACTTATGGATGAGAAAGACAGAGAGAACAAAAGAAAGACAGAGGAGGAGACAAAGAGAGAGACAGAGGAGGAGACAAAGAGAGAGACAGATTGGTAGCATGCGATTATTGTGCAAGGAAACGGCTGTCTCTGCACTTTCTACCCATGACTGAGCTCAGTTCAGACCCCTTGCTGACTTACACATATGTGCGAGCATGCAACCAATCAATGATTTCAAAAATTCCCGGATTCTCCGGAGGACTAGTTTTGAAGGCACAGAAGAATGTCTGCTGAGAAATCATAAAAGCTTTTACATTAAGTAATTTATTAATGTTGGATTAATTAGCATTTAGAAGATCATTCCATCTTTGAGTCTAAATCAATAACTTGACCCTCTGGACCTTCATACAAACATCCAGCTCACACGCATTCATGAATTGGATTGCCATGACTGGATATGCTGTTTGTTTTGATTCTCTATGAATAATAGACCCATAAAAACAATTTGTACAGGAATCAGCCAATGCTAGTTGTCTTACATGCTTTTGATTCATTGGGAAGCACTTCATAAGAGTCATTCAGTTAACAACAAATTAACACTGGTTAAATGTTTAATTTATCAATTTATATATAATTTACCTTTATTCATGATTTGGACTACACTGATTTTATGTTTCTGATTCAGTAAGAAACACTTGGTTAGAATCATTAATTCAAGCCAATACTGGTTAAGTGTTTGATTTATTTTGATTCACAATGAACAATTTCAGTAATTTGTTCATGAATTGGACAACATTCAGCTGTATGTTTCTGCAGCACTAAAAAGAACTGGCTCAGATGAATTATTTGTTCAGAATAAATCAGACTACGCTGACCATGCTGTGCGTTTTCATTCACTTTGAAGGAATACTTAAGAGTCATTTCTTTATGAAAGGGACCTGACTGGTCATCCTGTATGTTTTTGATTTTTATCATTGACTCATTAAAGTGTCATTTGTATAGAAATGAGACAACTCAACAATGTCTTGACATTATAATGTACTACTTTAACTTTTCATTGCGTCACATACAATACAGACAACATCCACACAGATAAAATATGATTTTGCGCATCACAAAGTATCATTACCTGTATGCAGTGTTACAGATCTCTTTGTACTCCTTGAGTTTGTCGCAGACCATCTCCAGAAACTGGTTGGAATACGCACTGAGATCTTGCATCAGACTCATTAGATCCTGAATGGACTTCTCCACAACCACAGTGCTCTGAAAACACACACAAGATGATACACTCTGCAGTCAGGCCATCACCTCTATTCGTTTCGATGAATCAGACGATTGCTTCAGAGACTCTAAATGTCGCTGTTGTTAAGGTGCGGGGGAGGTTCTGGTCTGAGGTCAGGGTTGAGTTTAAGGTTGACCGGTACAGTCGCCCTCTATAAAAGACCATGATAGACTACAGAACGCTGCAGTCTATCTGCTCAATTGCTCGCTTTTGAGCAAACATGTCAAATAGGCCGAAAAAAAACTTGACCGATCCCTCCATTCACCTGTCAGAGCTGGACAATCCCGCTGCTTTAGAGAGCGAAACATGATCATCAGTGTATAGAAAAGCCAAACCTTCACTTGTTATCTATGTAAAGTCAGCCTTCAGGCTTTACCACTTCCTCAACTCACTCCAAAATGTAACAATTCTGCCCTGTCATTAAAGCTAATGACGATACTAGCATCAAACAGAACAGAAGCCCGGAAACGGAGCCACGTTTTAAACACTGTGAAGGGCCAAAACAAAAGAGCCATGAGTATTAGCATAGGCACCAACATTTGGCTGGGTTTCTAATGCCGGCAGTGACTGACTGAAAGTGACAGCGAACATTAGCGCATCATTGGCAATGGTGATGCCTAGTGCACCAAATGATGGTTTTCTTGTGGCATTGGCACAAACAGACTGTTAATTGAACTTAATCCGACCAAATCGTGAGCTACTCTGCCCTGCAGGGGGCAGCGGTGAGGGCCCTGAGTGTTTTTATTCTTATTAGCACATTTGTTGTACAATCTGCTAATACACATATCAATGCCTGCTGCTTGCGCCCCCTGCCTGAGCCCCAGGGGTGGAGAGCGGGGTAATGATCCGTGGCACTGGCCTGACCCGTCCAGCTCTCTAGCAGTCAAACAGCATGAGAAAACCAACAGGGGGTGGGGGAGAAACCAATCGGCGGGGAAACGCTAGCCTTCAAAGCTTTGCCCCTGATCACTCTGAAACAAGTCCATCAATGCCATAGTTTGTTTATGTGTGAGCAAGAGCCTGGAAAAGATTGCCATGTTGTGTGGGAAATTGTTTTAGTACAGTATACTGAATATATTCACTTATACTAATATGTATATATCATAGGGTTCAAAACTCAATTCCTGGAGGGCCGCAACTCTGCACAGTTTTGCTTCAACCCTAATCAAACACAGCTGATCCAACTAATCAAGGTGTTCAAGACTACTAGACACTACTAGATCAGCTGTGTTTGATTAGGGTTGGAGTAAAACTGTGCAGAGTTGTGGCCCTCCAGGAATTGAGTTTGAGACCTATGGTATATATTAAAAATTTAAGAATGAAAAGCATGGGAATATTTTTAAACAGCATGCAATAAAGTACAGAAAATGCTAATTTACACATAAGCTCGATTAAAAAACAACAACACATTTCATCAATATTGATGAGACATCTTATTTGAACTTATATATTTGAATTTTGTAAAAAAAATAAATCTGACAACCACTATTAAGCCCATTGGAGTGAATGTAATTTAAAGGCATTCCTTTGCATTCCATTTATGAAACCTACATATGTCTTACAAAACAACATCAACATAGCATAAATGTTACTTTAAAAATGCTTCAGACAAAAAAAAACCCTTCATTTCACTAGCACAAAGCTTCACTCTCAGATAAAAAAAAGAGATAAATGTTTGATGTTGCGGTTCACAAATAGGTGAAGGCCACATATACTGTACATAAATAGGTGTAGAAATATGTTTACATGAATTAAAAAAAGTATTTTGACAGCTATTGGTCCTCTTTACAAACTAAACTTTTAACATTTTAGCAGTATCAATTCATATTTTCCCAGTATTTAAAAAAATCTTTAATAATTATGATATGTTTATTAAATATAGTTTATATCAAATGAAAGATTTCATAGGTTATATATAGATAAATACATTAGACTTAAATACAAGTAAATTAAATCTTTACTTAATTTATAATGCATGCAATGCACACATGAACGTACAGTACGCATTCCTACATTTTGACGTATGATCCAACCAATTCATAAATGAGACAGTTCAAAATAACTGATTAGAGAAAATAAATTGATCAGCCCCAAAACACCTGCGCTAATGGGCTTTAAATGACTAAATAAGTCTTAGCGGTCTCATACACACAAGTCATGGCTGTCACGACACAAGGAGTGATTGGGAAACTGCCGTGGCCTTTAGGAAAGTCGATATACAGATGAAAAAGTGCATTCAAATCATAGTCAATGTTTATGATGTGATTCCATTCTACATCGCCAACATAATACTGAATAGATCATGCATTTTCGATAAACCCTAATTAAAACTACAGAGAATGACCAACGTTTTATACAGCAATCTGCGATATTCAGTCTCTCTCTATCGCCCCTGCTCATTTGTGAAGCTCAATATTTCCAAGTAAACAAAGTCTCTAAGCTCCATTATTCAAGTAACAAATGCCCCAGCGCTCTGCGGCACATGTCTAATTCTCCTCATTTAACACACTCATTCGTCTTAGCCCCAGAAATCATTAAAAAGTAATCAAGCTCCAGAGAGAGCGAGAGAAGGAGAGGAAAATAGAGTTGAAGGATGGATAGAAGCCTTGCGAGCGAAACCGACAGACAGACGGCGAGAGCTTTAGAGAAAATTTGTACAAAAAAAATAAATCAATCCTTTCTACTTAAATGCCACACTGTGCCATGGAAGATTTAGGAAGTGTTGCCGGAAATCTGACCCATTCTTACACTACAGGGGCACCTTTGAATTCTTCCTGGAGAACGTCCAACTGCAGCAGGCTTGATTACAGTCCTGCTTCTTTATACAGAGGTGTTTTGAATGAGCCGAGTCGCTGGAGGGACTGTTTGCTAATGGCTGAAGGTTTAGCGCAGTATAAATGAAGAGAGTCATAATAATGAATGATCAGCGTGTGTTGGGACTCGCAACACGCAGTGGAGCTGAGAGAACATAACACACATGCTTTGGGACTCTCGGAGGCCTGAGTGTGGATATACACACACACGAATATTACACACAAATACGCCATAGACAGAAGAGCCGCAGAGAACACAGAGTAGAAGTGTGAGCCGCTGCAGAAATGGCAGAGCTTTCTATAATGGCTGCCAACTGTGGAAATCTTTTCCAAAAATAAAACTTGATGAGGGGGTGATTTTAGCTCAGATCTGCTTGAAGACAAATTAGAATTATTTATCGGCATAATGATGATGATTAAAATAATACAAATATGCAAAATGTATAATGATATAGAGTAAGTATAACCTGTTATTAATTACAACGTATTTCAGTAAATGAGAAAAATGCCCACTTATAAAGAAATTCTAGCTGATATAAAATATAAAAAAATAATACAAATAATAGTAAAAAAAAAGTTTATCATTTTTTGTATACATTTTGTATGTTATTAAAGTAACCTGTACGGTATTAATGTTAAAAAAAGTTAAATCATGTTCCTTTTAACTTTCAGTAAAATTTACAATAATTTTGTTTTTAAAAAATCTATTAAATGTGGAATACAACTGGCTCATATAACTGTATTCATCGCTAAATTCAAGGCATTATAATTGTGTTTTACTGAAGTTGAAGTCAAAGCTAAAGATGGTCAGGGATCAGTCTTCATTTTAAATGATTAAAAAAAATGTATTTCAAGTAACAGGATCCAGGATTCTACATAGCCATGAGAATTGAGCAAATTAAGGTTAAACAAGCTGCTTTTTCACAGTTTGTACAACAGAGTACCTTTAATGAGAACATTTCTCTTGATATAATCAGTCAATGTGAAAAGCATTTTTTTTCTACTTTTAATTAAATCAGTAAAGTGTCTGGCTATAAACTGGCATAGACTTTTAATTGAGTATTTTGTCATAGAAAAAAGTCTGTATATTATACAATCCAAATTCTCATTATAAATATAAACTCTTGATATATTGGACACTTATGACATTATATGCACTAGAAAATATCATAGAGCACCTTGCATGAAGAATTAAATCGTAATGGGCTCCACCAGAGACTTTCTGACTAATACAAATATGAAAACGTCTCTTGGCTTGGAAAACCCCTTTAATATTTCTTGGTAGTCCTTGACCACGAAAACAATGCCAATCAGAACGGACAACAAATGGGCAGACAGATGTTGAGATGAGCCTGTGTGTGTTTAGAGGAGGTTCACGGCCCATAGGTTTTCTCCATTAATCCAGCTCTGACCCCATAGCACAGAGTTCAGAGCATTTAACCTGAACCGTTCCACCACTTCAATTACACCACAGCACACACACATATATATGAGTCCCTCACAAACATTCATATACACTGTGCACAAAAGCAAACATGATATTGGCAGAATGCATAGTAAATTAATTCTGCGGAGCAATTTGTTGTGGTCCTAGAGGTGTGAAAAGACATGCAAACACACGCGCCTCTCCAGGGTAAAGCAGTGTAATGCATGAGAAGGGCAGCAGTACGACGGTTCATTCATCACTGTCAGTGTGAGCGAACACCGCTGAGACCCACAGACATACACACACGTGCCAACATGACCCTGCCATTCAACCGCAACACAACCACCGCACAACTGTGTGGACAGATGCAGTATGTCTGAGTGTTTGTAATGCCAAGTTTAAAGGGTTAATTCAATCACACACACACACACACACACACACACACACACACAC
>CAIGQW010000596.1:9046610-9049110 GCA_903798125.1 Danio choprae
CACACACACACACACACACACACACACACACACACACACACACACGGTTCCAAACATTTGTCTTTTTTTCCAATAGAAATTAAAAGGCATATTATTGTTTTACTATAAATTAACCGTTAGTATAATGACTGTATATTTTACAGATATTATTAGTAGCTTATGATTCATTGATGTTTTTCCGGAGCTATTATATGTTTATTTATTTGATTTATTTATCCTTTAATTTACCAGGATAGTCCCATTGCGGTACAAGATCTTTTCTTGGCCCTGGCCAAAATGGCAACATAAAAGGTTTTACATTAAAACAGATACAAAAGCATAAAACAAACT
The DNA here is from genome assembly GCA_903798125.1 of Danio choprae. Classification (NCBI taxonomy): domain Eukaryota; kingdom Metazoa; phylum Chordata; class Actinopteri; order Cypriniformes; family Danionidae; genus Danio; species Danio choprae. The sequence goes on from CAIGQW010000596.1 coordinate 9,046,941, forward strand.
AAATTTGGTTATGTACCTATAAGAACTTGGTTATGGGATCTAATTATCTCTTATGGGACTTTTTGTGATTTATTGTCTGTGTTGATTATGTAAATTATGTTTCAAAAACGGATATTACACCATTATTTTTTCTGTTACTTTACAAATGCATTTCCTAGATTATGCAAAGATCCCAAAAAACACCCCTTAACATTGCCCCTTATCATCTGTGCATTACAAATACTTCAACACTGAACATAATTGAAAATTAAAAACAAACAGAAAGTATGGTATTCACTTTAATAAATGCATTGAATCAAAAAATTAAATAATAGTACACAGTAGTTGATAAAACGTACTATGAAGTGGGTGGCATTTTAATAATTAATAAGATGAATCATTGGATTTACAAAATTTTACATGTTTGAATTCAGTCCTTATAAATTGTTTGTAACAGTTTTGCAGAAATAATTTTTTTCAGCGTATTCTCTTTTATTTAATTTTTTACGATTATCATCAAACAATACAAAAAAAGGAAGTAATTTCATTATTCACTTCCATTGTGAAGAAAAGAACAGGTTCAACATTTTGCAAAAAAAAATCCATTATACAGGAACAACACGAAGGTGAATAAGTCATGAAATTTTGATTTGAGTGTGCACTACTCTTTCAAACCTCTATTACAGCTCTCAGCATTCAGCACTTGACATTGTTTGAGTCACAGACTAAGGTGAAGTACAGGCCAAACACATACAATCGTGCACAAACACATCGCAAACATGCATGACATGAGCAACAACTAAATGTAAGCCTGTCATTTCTGCTACAGAGAGGTGTGTGAGCGACAGGCTTGACAAATGAAACAGAGCGACACAAAAGCACCAGGACTGCACTTTCTGCTGTAAATCCGCCAGCAGCAGGATTAAGACTGTACTATTAGATGTGCTTTAAATAAAGGTACACCGGCTCTCCGGCTCGGGAAGAGAAGTGATTACTGAACAAATCAGTACAACGGTGTTCAATCCACATGTAAATACACTCTGATCTCAATGCAAGGATCAACGTAAGAGCATAAACTATGTTTGTTTATGGCGTAAAGAGACTATCTTTAACACTAAGCTTCAAATAAGAGTAAAAATCAGCACTGTCAAGTACAGTACATGAAAAAGTGTGGCCAACTGACACAATTATTTTAATACATAAAGAATATAAATAACTATAAACACTGTCTTTTTAGTCCCTCAAAGGGGTTTGATGCTTCACATGAACTCACTTCACGTGAACTTACTTCATATGAACACTTACAGTCGCTTACACTATACTGTGCATTTGATTTTATATTAGTTTCAATATTAATTTCCCTGAATTCTTCACATTTTTAAATGTAATTTAGTTTTTAATTTAATGATAACTTATATGGAAACACTAAATAATAATAATAATAGCGTGTTTATAATTATTACATAATATAAATAATAACAACAACAACACATTATTATTATTATTATTATTATTATTATTATTATTATTTATTTATTGAAACTGTTGATTAATACTAATTAAAATATATATTATTTATTGTTAAAACAGGTGTGAATTTAGGCCCTGTTCCTATGCATATTCTGTTCATTTTAGAGCCCCTGCATGAAACATCAAATGGTCAAAAAAGGTAGATTATTACTGAATGCTCAAGTTCTAATACCATCTATATACCATATATTTATTATGCTATACTACTGTATATCAGAGCATGTTTCTGTCTCTCTTTAGAAAAATGCAGATTCTCACATAAATACATCATAAATGTAGCAGCTTTGAGCTTCAACTATACATTGAGTTCTCAATCTTGGACTCACATACTCCCCCTGAAATACAGCCATATGGGGCTAATGGTGCAGAGAGGGGAACAAACAGAAGGCAATGATATACACATTATCATTATGGAGAGGATGTTTGCGTACACACATATGCACACCCAAACCCTGCAGAAACACCCAGATGCATTGAAAATATATTAAAGATGACTTGAAACTGCCAAAGTTACAGCTCAAGTTTTTTTTCCACTCTGCCAGCTTAACGTATTTGGCAGCGCTTGAGTAATACGCATTATCATTATGCACAGGATGTTTGTGTGCATGTATACCGTAAACACACCACTGCATTGAAAAACACATGAAAGTATATTGTAACA
>CAIGQW010000596.1:9054110-9074403 GCA_903798125.1 Danio choprae
AAGAAAAACTTTTTATTGTATTAATTACATTTTAAGGCGTAATATATTTTATTATATTTAATGTATTAGTTAGTAACAAATCTACATTTATAATGGATTTTTAAAAAATACAATATATTGAAAGTAATAACAATAAACTACAATATATTGAAAGTAGCAAAACAAAACAACATATAAAATATAACAATATAAAATATACAATATATTAAAAGTAATAAACATAAACTACATTATATTGAAAGTATTAAAACAAAACAAAACAATTAATAAAATATAATAACATAAAAATACAATATCTTGAAAGTAATAAAAATAAAATACAATATATTGAAAGCTGTAAGACAAAACAAAATATTATATATAACAATATAAAAAATACAATATATTGAAAGTAGCAAAACAAAACAAAAACAATATATTAAAGATAACAATATAACAAAATATAATATATTGAAATTAACAAAACTAAACTAAACTAAACTAAACTAAACTAAACTTAACTAAACTAAACTAAACTAAACTAAACGTAAATAAAAGCTGTCATGGCGAGCTTGAAACTTGAAACTTGATCTAGGCACAGCACATATTGAAGCTAAGCCTTTGCCACCTTTGGAACATTTTGAGCCAATTTCTCATTAAAAAAAACGTTCCTTGAAATATAACAGACCAGTAAAAATTTATATATTCACCAAAGCCAATTTGGCTATTGGCAAATGTTCATTTTGGATGTTGAACAAATGCTTTCCAAATACTGTGCTTAAATTCATTCCACATGACTGCAAAATCAACAGACACTTTGTAAAGACGGGCACAAATAAACACACACAAATACACACTTGACAACACAAACAACTCTGAACATCACTAAAGCTCTTCACCAAGGAGTTCATTAAACAGCTCCTGGAAGAGAGAAAAACTCTCAAACACACACAGAGCACGACCCAAGAAACGCTTCTACACAACAGTACAAAGCGCCGGGTCAGGATGGGACGCCCCGCATGGGCTGTCAGGAGCAAAGCTGATGCACCTCAGATTGAAGGTAATTAAAACGAAAAGAAAGCCCAAACAAAAGAGCATTTTATGGAGCTCCCGCTATCCGGAGAGTCACTCATTAGCCCAGCAGGGTAATTAGCAAGATGCCGCAGTCCTCGTTAAGGAGAAATCATAATCGTAAACAAATGGCTGTGAGCTTTCCGTGCCTTCCCTTCTGTAATGAACTGCCACTGTTCTCAAAATGAAAGCGATGCTAAGACTTGGAGATGACAGGTTTCAGTTTAAAGAGTAAAAGGAGCCCATTACGGCTTTCATCTGAGAGCTAAACTCATCACACTCAACGTTAGTGGATTCTTGCCTTCGTCTGCTTGTAAAGGGAGCTTCTCGTGAGGTTAATTGACCAGATCATGGACTCTGAGCGCAGGAAGACATTGAAATAACTCAGATGCGCATGCACAATTGCACACGCATACAACCGGAATGCAGATAAACATAAGAGGCAGTATCGGTTACACTGTGGGAAAACATTTCTTTGAAACCGCTTTCACTCGGAAATCGCTGGTAAAAGCTTAAAGCAACTAAAATCATGGATGCTACTCATGTGGAAAAAAGTTTAACATTTAAATTTAATTCAATTGAAAAATTCACATAAAATTTATTAAAAGAGATGTTATTATTATATTAATAAAACTTTTGCTAAATTAAATCAAAACAAAAATAATAAAAAAAAATCTATAGTATTAAAATATATCAAATATTATATAGTATATCTTACCTAAAATTATATATTATGCACTAAATAAAAATAACATTATCTCACTTAGTACATTTATCTTGCAAGCAATGCTCAGGGGTAAAAAGAAAACAAGCAAATACTGATAAAAGTGCAAAGTGAACTAGCAAGTCCCTTAACTGATGAACTAAGCACACCCAGCAGTCCATGGTAATAAAAGGTTGGACTTCCTGTGCCGGCAGGAAACAGCCATGGGAGAGATGGACAGCTGGCAGCTGTTCTCCGCAGCGGTGCACCGTGTGTTATATGAGCTGCACTTAACTGCTGATTCCAGGTCAGCCAGGATCAAACACAATTTCAGCTCCAATTATGATGTAGGGTGATAGGGGGGGTAGGTGGCCTTTATCGGTACTCTCAGGAGAGTGAAGGAGAAGAGCAAAAAATAACCACACTCTTCTGTGTAATTCAGAAGAGAAAACAATTGGACCGGGCTTTTGTACACTTGACCGGTAAGCAAATACTGTTTGAACGCTCTAATAAATGGATAATCCTATGAAAGGGCACTAATGAGAGCAAGAAGTAGCGAGGGAGCCCAAAAAAGACTTAAATTTCTATATGTGTATATTGAGATAAAAATTAAAGAATAAAATGAGAGATACAATGCTTCTTTTGGGATCAAATAAATGAGCTACCTGTAGGAGTGGTCTTTGAACGCCCAGGGTTTTCATGGTGTCAGCGTTGGCCAGGATCTTCAGCGGGTCGGACGCTTTGGTCACAGCCTCAATTTCCTTATTGGTCTCGGTGCGGACCTGACTGAGGAACAGGTCATTGATGTAGTAGGTGAGGAAGGTGTGGAGCTGACACTGCTTAGCCTGAGCTTGACCCATGCGGGACTCAATCTCCTGAATGAACCTGATGACACACACAAAAAAAAACACACACACACAAAGCGGTTTCGTTAAATTATGTAAAAGAGACACACAATCATGCGAGTTTCGAGCATTTCAGAGATGATATAGCAGAAATGTAAGTCTAAATCCAACCTATAATGTGTCCTAGTAGCTGCGATTGGATTTCATTTGTATTTTATTTCAACTGTTTTATACCAAGCATACAATAAATGTTACGAATTGAGAATTCTGAAAAATTTGCATTATGCCTTTATTGGATGTCTGTGAACAGCATCTGGTTTGACCCTCAAACACAGTTTTGAACACTATTTGCACAACACTGTTTGTAGTGTAGCTATTTGAGGCCTGGAAGAGTTTGGTTTGTGTGGTTGACACGTTGCAAAGTTCTCAGTTCACAAAGATAATTACTGAAACATAGAATACAGATTCAGGTTCAAATTATATGGAAAACCAACATCATTACGACTCATTATCATTATAAGCTGAGATTTAAATATAAGTTGTAGACAAATTAGACTGGGCCATCTGACTAATCAAAGCAGTGTATAAAAGGCGGGGTTTAGTGAGACTTTAGTGAAAGTTCTTTAACAAACCATTTCAGACACTTTGAGAAAAGAGTTGATGCTGTGGTGTACATTAGAAGATTATTAAAACCTTCGATTGACTTAAACCAGATGTAGAAAAACTTCAAATTTTGGGAAATTTTAAATGATGCACAAATTGATAATTTTCTATTTAAACTCTTTTACTTCCAATTTAGGCTTTTAATATGGTCTCCACAAACGGGAAATAGAAAGAGAAAAAAAACACAAAATTCTGGCTTTTAAGTACTGCATACATGCGTGTCGGTGAGGGAACAAGACAGGTGTTGAGCAGGGACGGGCCATTGCGTACGAGCAGACAGAGGCTCATAGATCAGCAGGAACACTGATTTATCACTACGAGACTGCAGCTGCACAACCCTGACTCTAAACACCTCCCTCAGCATTGCACAGCCAATTAGTCAAGCCAGCAGAGGGGAGCCCATCCACGCATGTGTGTGTGTGTGTGTGTGTGTGTGTGTGTGTGTGTGTGTGTGTGTGTGTGTGTGCGTGCGTGCGTGCGTGCGTGCGTGCGTGCATGCGTGTGTGCGTACAGCAAAACCTGTACTAAATCATTTTGTGAAGCATAGCAAACCTAAACAAAGACATACAAAGAGAAAAACTGGCCTCACTTAACACTCACTTAAACATATTGTTGATTGACAATGTCTATTACAGGGATAACTGCCCCATTTCAGTCTAAAATTAACTGAAAAAAAATATACTGGTACAATATAAGCTGAGGCCAATCTTAGGGCTTTATCCATATCACACGATACTGGATTTTTAGTTTTGTGTATTCTAGAACAATGATACAATACATCTACTGTTACTGTACCATTCCGGGTGTCAGAGATATGCTGTTATATACAGGTTGTCAACAAGTTAGAGTTTTGATTTATTCATTTTGGCCAATACTATGTATTGGACACGTCAATCCATAGCATATACGTTGTCTGAAGGTTTTTGAGATTTGATTTATTCAAATTGACCAATTTTCAAATTGAATTCTACCTATTCTGAGTAATTGGTGAATATATAGTTACAATATTAGTTATCGGCGTATATAATAGCATTTAATTTATCCATATTTGTCATGTTGTACACTTAAATCTGTATGATAATTTCTCAGTTTTTTAAATTTAGTTTTTCTTTCCTGTCACATGATTCTTAAAAGTGATCTTAGTTTGCATACCTCTTAAATCTATTAAAACATTGCGAATCAGTTATTGTAAAATATCCTTATTAAAGAAAATATTAAAGTATCCTAGATAAATTAAAAATAATATCACCATGGCAACAATTAGAAAGCTATCAGTGATTATTAGAGATCCATATCAGTTAACACCTGCTAATTAATCCTGCATGCTCATTTCTTATACATGACAGAAGTCATGACAGAAGTGGCAATTTAATGTTTAAAACAAAAACAATAATATTCAAAATATCTAAACATGATTTTCCATAATATAATGATAGTTTTTAGTATTGAATTTTGGATTAATTTAGACTAAACAGTATAGATTTTTAACATCAGCCATTAATCGCTAATTTCATAAGATAAAAATAATCAATATACAGTTTAAAACTGATATCTAGCTCTAAAAACTCACCAAAACCAATAACCGATTGGTCAAACTCAAAGACTTGAATGAAAAACGATGAAGCTCATAATGAAAATCCATACAACTGTGTAGTTTGGCAGTTTGAGTTCATTCTCTGTTAGCAGAGTGCTGCAGCTGGGACTGTATATAATATACGGCAGGCCTTCCCAGAACCCTCTTGAATAATTTGGCATGGTTTAGAAATACAGACAAAGATAATGGCTCAATCTCCACTTCATTATGTCACCAATATAAATGTCCTCTATAAGAATTATTCACACCAGATGGTGTCTCTTACTTTCACTCTCGCCAATCTAACAGACACAGAGTTAAACATGCACGCAGTACCACACAAACGCAGCCATCGTGTGATCATCTTGCAGTGTTAATATCTCATTCCATAAGTCTGCCTGATCAATGGTCTTATGAGGTAAATGGAAGGTGACAGCTGCCATAAAGACTCATTGGCTCTCTCAGCTAATCGAGTTTCACCCAGTCCAAATTCAGAGAAGAAAAACGCATCAGGAACACTGTGAGCATGACCACATTGACCGTCATGACAGAAACGGCTGGTAAAAAATGAGCCACATATATAAGCCAACAACCGCAGTTACCACATGAAACAAACACCAAAAGTACATTTTTAACTATGTTATGTCCTTCAAAAAGGCCTCAAGTTTGAAGTCCTCGAGTATAATGTGACAAAAACTTTGATTTCTTTTATGGCCTTTACTCTTTTGTGTTTGGCGCTTCAGTTAAGTAGTTAACTCATTAATGATTCACTGACGAATCTGACTCAAACTGTTAATATATATAGATATTTATACCATACATAGAAAATCTATAATTATATCAGCCGTTAGAAAACGACAAACAAAAAGTGAACCATAATGTCTGATTCAGTGAGTAAGATTCGTGAAACAAACAGTTTATCATCCTAAATTGTACTAGACTAAACTGGAAATGTGAATTAATATATACAAACAAAAAAACCTGGATGTGTGTGTAAACAATGTTTATGTGCATAAATACAATGTGTGATCAGAGGGGTTAATATGGTTATTAAATATTGAGATGTTTTGACTACCATTTCATCATGTCTTTGGTTTGGCTGTTTGAATGCATGATATAAATTACATTACTGAGGCAAATTTGCTTGATTTAATAATTTATTTGCATTAAATATTATTAATGTCTTAAGAATTTTGAATTAGTCATGTTAACATGTTAACAAGGACTGGCCTAATTAAAACTAAAAGGTATGAGTGTGAAATGAGAATTATTAATGGATTATTCTTTCAACTTTAACCTAAACATGAAAGTCAGACTCGTTTAGTGAGTGATTTAGAAGAGTTCACAACTGAAAACCGGCAACTCAGAAAAGAACTTTTTAAGGAACTCTGCCAAACTTGAAACCGCTTGTCCTACTAAGCAAGAAGAAATGAAACACTCTTTTTTTTCTGCGTCTGATCTGTGGCACACTGCATTAGGCAGGTGTGGAGAAGCTGGATGCTCCTCTCTGCAATCGCATTTAATGTGTGAACAGCATGCGAGTGTGTAACCAGGCTTGAATGTGCTGAGAGACGCTTGAAAACTGAGTCAAGAGGAAAAAAGTCTTGTTGAAGGATGGGAAAAGGGAATGAGGACAGTCCAAGGGCGGAAAAAGAAAGCAAGGAGAGTAAAACTCGATTCTGCTGAGGATCAATCAGTCTCACGGTTACCTGGGTTCACAAGACACCTGCTGAGAAAAGCGACACTTTTGAATGAATCTATTACTAAACGCCAATGCTCGTCATTCGCTTTATAATTGAAGTTTGAGAATTGTCATAATTTGCTATTTGTGCTAGATCATCCCAAAATTGTGTTAAATGCTGGTAAATGCAAGTAATTGATTAATTTATTTTTATAGCAAAGTCAAGTTGTAGATTCATGTAGATTAGATTCATTCATAAACAGTAAGGGTTCATTTCAACCAGGTGGTATGGTTGAGTACAGCACGCAATCATTTTTGTTTCCAATGTAAAAAGTTAATCTGTACCGTGCTACTTTTTTTGGTACCCTTTCATTGGGGTACACAGCAAAGTAGTCTGGTATCTAAAGCAAGATCAGGGTTTATCATCCTAAATTGTACTAGACTAAACTGGAAATGTGAATTAATATATACATGAAAACAAAAAAAACCTGGATGTGTGTGAAAACAATGTTAATGTGCATAAATACAATGTGTGATCAGAGGGGTTAATATGGTTATTAAATATTGAGATGTTTTGACTACCATTTCATCATGTCTTTGGTTTGACTGTTTGAATGCATGATATAAATTACATTACTGAGGCAAATTTGCTTGATTTAATAATTTATTTGCATTAAATATTATTAATGTCTTAAGAATTTTGAATTAGTCATGTTAACATGTTAACAAGGACTGCCCTAATTAAAATATATGGGTGTGAAATGAGAATTATTAATAGATTATTCTTTAACCTTTAACTTAAACATGAAAGCTTTAGCAGAAGTGAACACTGACTGTAAAGCAGTCAGTAAAATGCCATGTGGCATCTTATATTGGGAAAATTTAATTAGGGACTGACAAAATCTTCACGTAAACCCTCCAAAATACTTTAAATATGAACAAAACATCTATAAGCTTCATCTGTAAAGAAATGCTGTGTAAAATTGGTGAAAGCAATAAATAAATAAAGAAAGACAGAAAGTCTTTTATTAACTCATGTTGTTACTGTGTTTACAAGGCAGCATCATGAGGATGAAACTGACATGGGATCAGTGGAGGAACATTCACTATACTGAACCCCCTCAGAGCAGTACGGGACGTCTGTTAGCATAACTCACAGCTAATAAGGGGATTATGGCATGTAATCAGAGTTGGGGTCCTTTACGTTCTTCACTGAAATGCAATTACCGCCGTGTGATCAGGACATAACCGCTCATTGACGGATGATCTTAATCCATCCAGAGGATACCAGAAATGAAACACAATGAACATTTGATGAGGATCCAGAGGACGAGGATTGATTATTATAACTCTACTTAGAATAAACATAGGTTTTAGCCTGTGTGTGGTCATAAGATTGATTATTTCTACTGCACGCACTCAGGATTAGGGATATGAAGAAAATGCATCCCTATAAGCATTAATCTTAGAAGTGCAAATCTGAGACTGCCTAGTAACCACCCAGAAGACCCTAGCAACCACATCCTATTGCAATAAAAAAAATCACTCAGAACTCTTTAACAAGCTAAAAGCAATAACCTATAACACATTATGAACCATCCACAACCACACATGGCCCAGTACCACTCAGAACATTCTAGCAATTATACAGCAACAACTGCTTAGAAAGCCTTAACAAACCATTTGCAAAACCTTAGTTACCTTTTATAACCTTCAAATAATAACAACTAAATAAGAATAGTTGCATTGAAATAACCCTTAAAAACCAAATAAAGCATCGGCATCTAAACCTGCGTTGCAAACAGAATGACAGAAAACTTCAGCACTTCACTTCTTGGCACTCATTATAATAGCTTCTACCAACAGCCCAGAGCACAATTAACCAGAACATTTCATAAGTTAAGCTCAGCAGCCATTACCAACAACCTGGCAATCCACCAGAACACCTTAGCAACAGCATAAAAAGCTAAGCCGAACATTTCAGAATCTGCATAGCAACACCGTGGCAAACATCAACAATACACTATCTAAACCAATAAATACATATTAGTGTTGCTATATATGAATGGATACACTGACAGAGACATGGATAAAAGAAAGAGTGGGTGGGTGGATAGATGGAAGAATGGGTGAGTTGATGGAAGAACGGATGGAAGAACAGACGGATGGATGGATGGACGGATGGACAAATGAAATGACAGATGCATTGATAGATGGATGAACAGCCAGACAAACAGACAGACATATGGATGGATGGATGGATGGATGAAGGAACAAACAGACAGAGGGACTGATAAATGGATGGATGCACTGAGAGAGAGATGGATGGAAGAACAGGGTGGATGGATGGATGGGTGGAAGAACGGGTGGGTGGATGGATGGATGGACAAATGAAGTGACAGATGCATTAATAGATGGATGAACAGACAGCCAGAAAGACAGATGGATATCAGACGCACGGACGGACGGATGGATGGATGGATGGATGGATGGAAAAAACAACTGAGGGATGTATGAATGGCTGGATGAACAAACAGACAGAAGGACTGATGAATGGATGGATGCACTGACAGAGATAGATGGAAGAAGGGGTGGGTGGATGGATGGATGGATGGAAGAATGGTAGGGTGGATAAATGGATGGATCGATGGACTGATGGATGGACGAATGGATGGAAAAAAGAGGGACGTATGGATAGCTGGATAAACAAACAGACAGAGGGACAGAGATAGATAAAAGAAGGGGTGGATGGGTGGATGGATGGATGGATGGATGGATGGACAAATGAAGTGACATGCATTGATAGATGTATGAACAGACTGCCAAAAAGAACAGATGGATATTAGACAGACAGGTGCACGGATGGATGGATGGAAAAATGAAAAAAGAGGGATGTATGGATAGCTGGATGAACAAACAGGACTGATAAATGGATGTATGCACTGACAGGGAGATAGATGGAAGAACGAGTGGATGGATAGATAGATGGATGGATGGATGAATGGATGGATGGATGGAAGAACGGTTGGATGAATCCGTCTGATGGATGGACGGATGGACAAATGAAGTGACAGATGCATTAATAAATGGATAAACAGACAGCTAGAAAGACAGATGGATATTAGACAGACAGATGCACAGATGCATGGATGGACAGATGGATGGGAAAAAAAAGGATGTATGGATAGCTGGATGAACAAACAGACAGAGGGACTGATGAATGGATGGATGCACTGACAAGGAGATAGATGGAAGGGAGATAGATGGAACTATTTATATAATAATTATATATTTCAACAAAACCTGATGAGACATCTGAACTGTCTAAGCTAACCGAGTGTATTAAAGATATTAAAGACTGGATGACCAACAATTTTCTTCTCTTAAACTCAGACAAAACCGAATTAATACTTATTGGGCCTAAATCCTGTACACAGCAGATCTCACAACTCAACCTGCAACTAGAGGAATATAAAGTTAGCATTAGCAGCCTGACCTCCCACCGGTGCCCTACCACACCTGCAACTTTTCCACGATGGACGTCCAGCTTCTCCAGCCTCCAGCGCCTAGACTGCAGCTCCACACAGGAAGTTTGGCCAGAAGAATAATGATCGTGCCCAACAGAGCCTGGTTTCTCTCAAGGTTTTTTTTCCCTTCACTTCGTCAATTGGTGAAGTTTTTTTCCTCGCCACTGTTGCCACTGGCTTGTCCGGATCAGGACTTGTGGAGCTGCGCTTCGGTGGATTTGCACTTCAGTGTTTGAACTTTTAGCAGCAAACCACACTGAACTGAACTGAACTAAACTGAACTTCAACTCTGAAATCTGGACATTACTAGAACATGTTAAGCTGCTTTGACTCAATCTACATTGTAAAAAGCGCTATATAAATAAACTTGAATTGAATTGAAGAACGGGTAGACGGGTAGACGGATGGATGGATGGACTGATGGATGGATGGACAACTACATTTGACATAAATAAATATAGTTACTAGATTTATGGATTTCATAGTAGATTTCAATTTAGATAAAGAATAGATCAAATAAATTACAATCTCCTTCAATTCATCAGCAAGTATTTAAGCAAAACATTAATGCCATTACTGCACTAGTTCCTCGATGCTTTCTACTGCATTATGTTCATTATGAATTGACTGTCTTCAGTCGACAGAAGATGCCACTGACTCTTGGAGTGTGACTCGTCTAAATCAAAGCCCTCATCCTGCAGTCTCTCTCACACACCCAGAAACACTGCACACACACTGAGTCCCAGTTTATTAGCGCCGACTGCTTCTGATTGCGCTCAACAGCATCTAATTAACTGTCATTAGAAAGCAGATGTCTGTGCCCAAGGCCTTCGCTGGATTATTGTGTGCGGAGCGCATTGCCTGTGAACACACGTACACACACACACACACACACACCGCATACTACACTGAAGATGGTGCATCAACCTCTTCCTGTACTTCTCCCCTCCAAACCAATTACAAGCTCAGTAATTAAAGCGTCCTTGTAGTATAAATATGTATTTGTGCATTATTGAAGGCTACTGAACAGAAGGGTTACACGAAGTCTAGCTGAATCATTTTTAATAATTGTAAAAAGCCCTGAGGTTTGCTGTCTGTCACTGGCTCTGCAGCTGGTCAGGTTGGGTTGTGTAACAGACATGCTGCAGTCTGGTGTAAAATTCATTTCTGAAGACTGACAGAGAGAGCTTTATACGGTTTGAGAGTCGAAAATATATTAACAAATGTGCAAGCCATTAAACTCAGCAGGTGTCGCCGCTTTATAAGCTTTCTGGTTTTCTATTATGTTTTATGTTCATGCATAAAAGTCTAAACAGGTTTTATGCATTGACATTCCTTCAGGGAACTATACTGTATATTTGTTTAGGTTTTAATTGTTATCCTTTGCGAGGTTGGTGTTATGCAGCTGCTTTAATAAAACATCTCAACTCAATTAATTTACATTTTACGTTACATTTTCTACACCATAACTCCAGTCTTAAGCAATCCCTCAGAAATAACTATAATATGATTTTATTTTTTTATTAAGATTAGCATTAAGTTTGAAAACTTTTTTGCTGTTTAATAGTTTTGTGGAAAGCATTACACTTCTTTTTCCAGGTGATTTGTTGAATAGAATGTTCAAAATCATAGCATTTATTTGAAACTAAATTATAAATGTCTCCATTTCTACTCTACTTTTCTACCAAGGGTCATTTTAATGCAATCAATCTATTGTTTAAAACAAACTCAAATAAATCCCATTAATGCCAAGGTTTTGCTACAACAGAAAGGCAGACCAAAGCAACAAATTGCAGCGTTTGATTGCAAAAGTAGCTATTAACAGAAACAAATGTTCTATAGCATAGGAAAATGGTGTAATATGCAATTAATGTGACATGTTTTTAATTAAATGACAGTTCTATCATATTTATTTCACATATGCCCCTTTACTTCCCTTCATTTTTTTGTTGGTATGTTCATGTCCTAACCAAAAGTGAAGCAAAGACCTGTAAAACTAAACAACAGCCACAAGAACAATAAGGACAACCTTTCTTTATTTTTATGGGCATTTTCCCCCCTTGCCATAATATAATAAGCTGATGATATTCACCAGAACGACAGTGAGAAGTCACCTTTAAAAGATCATAAAAAATATTGCTGTGTGGGATGATTTTATGGAATTTATAGAGCATAATTAATTTGTTTTATTTCAATATGATATGGCTTTTTAATAGCTGCTGCCTCATCGGAGTTACAAAGCCAATACAGTATTACTCAAAAAAAAAAAAAAAAAAAAAGTTTAATTCTGCAGGTCTAAAGCATGGTTAAATTGAAGGGCAAACCCATTGAAATACCCAAACACACCACCAGATGGCAGTATGTCAGCTCTGTGTGTATCTGTGCAGTCAGTTCTCTTGTCACCATAATGAAGGGAAACTGTTTTTAAAAAACATTAAGATTGCATTTATTAGGTTACTATCGAAACCGACTTCAACGTGCGATGTATTTAGCCTTCGTTGTGTTGCTACAAAGACAGCGGTGTGGTAAATGAATATGGCCAACCCACACATACACCCACCAGCTCTGAGACCTCCTGCTGTCTGCTGCAGATCACACACACACACACACACACACACACACACACACACACACACACACTGCATCTCACTAAAGGTAGCGCAATGGGCGTAGGACAGAAATGCCTTATTGCACGCTAATTAAAACACATGGAGGCAGAAATCAGAGAGCAAATGAGATGCACTGCCAGAGTTTCAAAGAAGTTCACTTTTCCCCTCCCTTCTCTGAATATGTTTTTTTCTTATAGCATCATTATTTACAAAACAAAAGCCGCAAACCAAAGAGAGCAGTTTGTAACGAGGTGCATTTCTGGTGGAATTATGAGATGTTGTTTGGGGCACAGCGACTTGGCTATTTGAGGTATGAAAATGTGTGCAAGCGAGAGGGGAATGCGGTGTTTTACGCCAATTAAACTAGGTAAAATCTATCACACGAAGAAGACCAGGGGCTTGGATTCCTGTAGTCAACAGGAAATGAGATGGGCTCGTTTGGCTGACATGTCCCTATGGTGACAAATTACCTTCCCTGATTCACTTCCACTTCTTTGCTTTGCCTTTCCCCCTCCTTTCTCAATATCTTTCCCTCCCACAGTCTTTGCGTAGTTTCTTTTTTCTGTATACTGTATGTAGTAAGAGAAGGAAAACTAACAGATTCTTTTACTTCAAGAAAGAAGTTTGGAACAGAAATCCCAAGAATATTGATCAACTAAAACTGTTGGGAAAGGAAAGGGTGTGATATAGTCTGATTGTTTTTGATTTGCAAAAAGAGGAACATTATGTGGAGGTTACTGGAAGGTTCAAATTGTAATAATATTACTTTTAACATGTAATTTTGTAGAACTTTATTCTGAGGTACAGAATTTTTGAAAAACTTTGATATAGAAAAAAACTCTGAAAAACTGAATTCCACAAAAGAAATAAATATTTGGTAAAGTCTTGGCCACACAGTCAGACTCCAGCAGCTTTCAATGGTCATGAACAGCCCACAAGGCCATCTGAATTACATGTAAAACAACCAATAAACGTTTGTCTAGTTCATTGCCATGTTTAGGGCATGAAAATACAAAGTACCTCAAGTTTTGTTGATCCTGATTACCATAAGGGGTTTGGTTTCACAATGGTCTTATTTCAAGACGGGCCATTTAAGAATGCAACAAACGTGTCTCCCAGAAATTCTGTGGATACAATGATAACTTTGAAATTCCTGAAGGTTTTCAAATTTGTGTAGCCAACAAACCATGGGCATGACTCTGAGGCTGAGACTATATTTGAAACTACATAAAGGTGAATAAATGAAGCCAGAAGTGCAATTTTAATGAAAATACTCTCATCTTTAACTCTCATCCTTACCTCCCATTTTGATTTTCAAAATGTCCCTGGTGGGTCAAAGTGTTACCATTTATATCATATTTAATTTAATTTGCATCCAGGTCTAATTGACCCATAAAGGATAGTTTTGATTATTTTTATGCACAAAATTGCAAAAAAAACAAAAAACAAACATTTATTATCTATAAAAAAAAAACACTCTAATAAACACTATATTATCTAAAAATGACTTGAAAAATTAAATACTTGAGTTAAATACAATGTGAATGTAAAAATAACCATCACTAAATGAATTACTTTCTTAAGCAAACTCTTTTCCTACTTGTTGTTGACAATGTATGTGAAAAAATGTGTGAACCCCACTGTAGGCCACACTGCATTATTAATGCTAAATGTGGCCTTTGCAAACACACATCACTGCCTCCCCAAGCAGTCCAGCGCACATCTGGACTGGATAATAACCTATCAGTCTTTTTTCCTCTGAAAGCATTTGTTTTGAGCGCAGCAGAGGCCTGTTATTACCCTGCGTGGTGCGAGCTAGGGAGGAAACTCTGCAAATTGATCCATTAGAGCAGGAGTTGGGAGTGGCCTGCAGTATTGCCTTTAATGGGAACCTGCATGGGTGAACGGCAATGCACATGAGGTGATAACAGCGTGTGTGTGTATGTATGCGTGTGTACCAGCCAGAAAAAGGAGGGAAAGCAAGTGATTGTGCGGTTAAAAGGGCGAGAAGTGTTGATTGACACACTATGAGCTTAACAATTCAACCCCCCTTGGGATCTGGTCTAATCAAGCTCCCTTTCAGGCCACAAAATGGCCGAATCACTAGGGCCCATTTCAACTTCCCTCTTAATAGAGAGTGCGACGGCTCACAAAACAGTGCAATAGGGGGTTCTGCTGTTTTATATGGCCAATAGCGCGAACAGATCATCACTGCATCCCAATAGTGAATGGGACTCCAAGCACTTTAGAGCACCTTCAATTAGAGCTCAGCGTCTTCTACTGAAAGAATCTGGTAAGTGGTCCAATGTTCCAGCTCCTCGGGGCTCTGTGCAGGAGAAGGACTTAATTAAATCACAGAGGCTTTGCCAAAGAGCACAGCCCAGGGCCAGCTATACTATATGATTTATGGGCTGGACGTAGAAAATAGTGAAGGCTGGTCCTCAGAGGTGACAATAGAGAATGAACCAACATGTGAACTCAAGAAATACTCTCCATGGAGCATCGACTGAACTTGCACTGCAAGTTCAAGGTTTATTTTCTGTAACACATCGTTTGGTGTTGGTTGAAAAATATTGGAGTTTGGCAGGAGAACGCTGCTTTGCAGTTCAAATAATGCCTTCTTACTACCATCAGTCATTCTTTATCTCACATTACAGGCAAGAGAAAACTTGAGGGCATTAGTTTAAACTAATAGCTGAATAAATAAAATGCACCTTTAATTGCAGGTAATAAATGGCAGTTCATTTTCAATCAGACACCATCATAAAGGATTCAGTGAGGGAATCAGTTGTGAACACACATCTGATTCACTTATTCAGCAAATGTTAAGCAAATTGTTAAACCACAGCAAGTTTGAGAAGATATTACATCATTCTGACATAAACAAGAACTGATTCAGTGAGTCAGTTGCCAACAAATGAATGTCTCTAAACAATTCACTTACCTAGTACAAACGACAAAGTCTTTTTGGCATATTCTCCAAAATTATTCATTGACAAAGTCAGTTGTGAACATGCTAAAATCTCTAATGATTCACTGACTCTGTGATACAAACTGCTAAACCACTGCAAGTTTTAGAACATTTTATGAATCCCTTCATTAAAAAAAAAAGAGTTAGTTGCTCAAAATGATTCACTGACAGCCAGTTTGAGACTTTTTGACATAAACATAAAATGAGGCATTCTGCTGAATAAGAAAATATTAATGGCTGTGCTGATTCAGTGAATCTGATTCAAACTTCCAAGCAAATTTAGCACCATTTTGTAAAACTTTTGAAACAACAAACAAAACAGAACTTTAGTCATGGATGCATACCATTTATACATCTTTGTGGTCAGTAGTGAATGATCCAGTATGACTCACTTCTATAAGTGTACACCGCAATAGCTCCCCTGAGCACCAGACACTAAACACAACCGTCCCTTCCTTTCCTTTCAGAGACAGAAGCTAGAGTACATAACTACGCTTAACACCCTCCAAGACCCTATACTGCAATGCAGCAGACACCATGACTAAAAATAAGTGCTTTTTCGCTCCAGACCAAAGGATGTATTGCAGAGCACAGCCAGATAAGGGGTTTTAAAGCATGTAAGGGTAGCTGTTATCTGCCATTGACCCCTGCAATAGATCATTATAGCGGCCGGATCACACAAAACAGACACTTAAAGCTGTGCAACACTGTACTGCATTACACTGCAACTGAGCCAAATATGGGAACAGGCATATGGGATGTTTTCTTTTTCTTTCCATCATCCGCAGGCGCACTTAAAACACAAACCAATCTACGAGTCACTATTGGTCTTATAGCGCTCAGGAAGCCATTTGCAAAATTCGAATAAAACCCTAAATCACATTTACCACCCTCGCTTTCATTTCGCACTCACTTTTTAAGAAATTCTCTCTCGCTCTAAGCCGGAGTGTTATTCCCCCAGCAGGCATTTGCTGCAGCACGAGTGGTATATTGAAATGGTTTGAGGTCTAGCGGTGGTTGATTGGATGTGAAAAGAAAACAATGAAATAAGAGCGGCGGAGCAGGGGGAGGGAACGGCAGAGCTCTGAAACAAATACCATGTTGTTTGGTCACACTGAGGAGACAGAGGGCAGATACAAGATTTGCTTAAATTCAGAAGGTGTTGCTCTCGGGGGGAAAAAAAAAGCAACCTATTAAAATTGTCTTTCCATCGGGAAGAGACGAGTCAATCATCAAATGCGCCGTCGCCCGAGGCAAAATAATATGCTTCATATTTCACCGGGGCGAGATTCAATTGCGACCAGCGAGATCACCTCTGCTCCGAGCTGTCATATATATGATTCACATTAGCGTACAAATGGGCGGCGTGTCTGGTTTTCGTCTTATTCGGGGGCGCAGACGTTCACAGGTACGCGGGCGGCTGTACAGCATGTGGTGGATGTGAATGAGGTCGGGTGACCCTCTCGCTGGAATGCGGAGCTGTCTATCTTCCAGGGCCTGGCGAGCACCTGCGGAGCCTTTCTGGAATGAGGGAATAACCTTGAGCGAGATCTCAACTAGTTGTGTAGTTTTGCCGAGGGCGACGCTGTGTTATTCTCTGCGCTTTCCTATGTTCTAATCCAGATCAATGAGAAACGCAGGCTACCAGGAGTTGTGGCTGCATGAGAACAAGAGGAAGTGAAATGAGCGGTGGATGGCAGGAGGAAGCAATGATGTGTTCCTAATGATAAAAGCTAGTACTTCTGCTGTGATTAGTGTCCATGAGAGTAGTGAAGAATTTGATGGAGAAGGCTATGCAAATATTATGGTAAGCAGCAGGTGGTAAATAAGCTAAGCACAAACAAACCCACTGGAGTTAGTTTGCATTGTGCTTTTAAAGATCATAAATGAGGCAAATGGCGTCTGGGTAAATAACGTTATCATATTTGCAGGGTTATAAGCTGTTAACATAATAATAGTAGTACATTTTCCACAGCTGATTTTATACACACAGAAAACATTAAATGCTAGTAAGATATCTTATCATCATTATCAATCTTATCATCTTATCAAAATGTCTAATCTAATCATTTGGATCAAGTTCATTAGAAATTCCAGTTCAGTCGAAGTACGTTTTCAGCTACTACACCATCCGCTGCTGGAATCAGCTTCTAGAAATGATCAGATGTGCTCCAACATCAGGTACATTCAAATCAACACTTAAAACACACCTGTTTATCTGTGCCTTTACTGAATGAGTACTGTGCTGTCCAACAGATCACACTATTATGTCTTCTTTTTTCTTTTTTGTTCATTTAAAACCTGTTTTAACACATTTGAATAGGTTTTAAATAATTGTTATTCTTGTTTATGTAAAGCACTTTGAATTACCATTGTGTATAAAATGTGCTATATACCATAAATTTACTTACCTTGCCTACAAAATAACATTTGAGAAAATAAAATGTCAAAATATTAGCAAAACACCATCATAACTGATATATTTATTTAAAGATTAAAAAACATAGCGAATCCTATATTGTTAAAAATATATAAAGCAATAAACAATCATTTAAAATGATTAAATACTTTAGTTTGACACTATTACTACTTGTTTTCACCAGGAAAAAAAATAAACAGGGCACATTCTAATGTATGTACATAAAAACTATGTTTCATGAAAATTTGTACCTTCTTAAAGTCTTTAAATAATCGAAACGACTATGAATAAAACGTCCATTATCTTCAATCACAACGTAACTTGGTTTGTCTTAGAAAAGACGCTTCCATTAAAATCTCTATGTCTTGTCTATGCATTTTCTTCATGCTTTATATTCTTTTACTTAAAAATATGTCACATTGCAGACATTAAAGGCTTGTAAACAATAAAGAAAACTCTCTCTAAATACAGTTTTACCTTTACTACTGACATTTTACCCTTTCTGCAAACTAATTTTCAAATAGTTTAAGCACAATCTGATTCTCCTCATTCCTGCCTGTTTCAAAGTTGATTAACTGAGAATTTTGATTGAAACACTTTGAAAAGTGCAGGCAAATGCTAATCAAGAAAAAAGATCTGTTCTAATCAGAGTTAAATTTTAGCATCAAATGTGTTTGCGGCATGACGGGAAAAGAAAATCATCTCAACTGGGGCTCTACTGCAAATGGTTTACAAAAAACAAAAAACCCTCATCCACCAATCAAAGCAAGCATCTGAAAGAATATCTGTTGATACATGAAGGCAAAATGAATTGGGATTTCAACAAATTAAATCAACTGGCTACACGGCAACAGGCTTTTCTTTGCACTTTATTATGTTTCATTTTGATCTTTGAGCAAAAGTTTGGGACGGTTCCACTGTAAGAGCAAGGCATTATGGGAAGGGTGATTCTCTATAATGAGAGTCTTGCTGGTCTCTAAAATTGGCTTCACATACGTTCAATTTCCAAAAGAGCAAGAAAATGAAAGGAGCTCATCTGAAGTTCTCAATTCATCTCTAAATGAAAATGAAAGTAAAATATGGCAGATATTCTGCTCTAAAGCAACAATGGCGCTGTGCAAAAAAAAGGTGCGCAAGAGAGAGAGAGGAAAAGCTGAGAGAAAGAAAGAGAACAATCTTGATCTTGTCAGTCGTCTCTCTGGTTTGATTGGAAAAATCTAGCTGCCCAGACTTCCAGCACCTGGGATCCATGTGGCCTGTAAAACAGAGACTTTTGATGGCTCTTCATCAAAGAAAAGACTCCATTTCAAGCTTCGCACACACTTTGAACTCTTATTCTTTCCACTCAAGACCAAAGTAAGTTCTCTAGCATCTGAAATGTGCCCGGCTCTCTCAATAACCATCTGTTATGGCATTTCCCCCCCCCGAAGAATCACCCCAGTCCTCCTCCTACTGAGCATAAAGCAGAACCCCACCAATGCTTCATACTTAGTAAATTACATTTGCAACCAGCAGGAATAAATACTAGAGATAAAGACTACTGTAATGTCCTCAGATCCATTAGAATCTCATATTCACACATTGCAGAAATCACATTACAACACAACTAATATCATTTCACCCAATTTGGCTGCCCGTGAGTGAAACAGTAACATCACACATAATGGATTTTTTTTCCCCTTTACTGTGCTCTGACTTAAGATTCCATTAGGATCTGTGTTAGATTTCCTTCCCATCTTCTCGCTTTCCTTGAATATTGACTGGTTTTCTTCATACTACTTTGTGTCTGAATAAAATATGAATTATTTGGGTGTATCGCAGCACAATAGATGGTGGAGAAAAGAGTATGTTTGCATAAATCGGATTATGTAATGACAAGTACTGCAACTGAATGCATACGATATGTGATATAAAACACAAATGGGATTTTAAAGCATATAGTGTCTCACTCAAGATCTTGCTGATCACTTTAGGAAACTAAATTCTGAGTTGTAAACTAAACTAAACTTCTATGTTCATGATAAACTAAACATCTATGAGCCGTCTGAACTAAACTTAACTCTAAACTTCTGTTCACCCTAATCTAACTAAATGACTACATTCAAAAACTTAAATCTTTTTTATTTTATTATCATTATTTATTTTACTTAATACACCATGCTGCCAACCTCAACGTTTGATAAATAAATCTTAAAAAAAAAAGAAAACTATTGTTCTCTATACTAAAAACTACACTTGTATGTGCAATGGAA
>CAIGQW010000596.1:9088838-9099098 GCA_903798125.1 Danio choprae
GCATTTAAGCTTAAAACAAGAAAACATAAAAATAAAATAAAAATAAAAATTGTACTTTCAATTCAAGAAAGTTGAAGTTGTCAGTAATAATTCTTTCTAGTTGTATAGCGCTTTTCACAATAATTATTGTTTGAAGGAAGCTTTACATAAGGTGCACATTAATGCATTACAATCAAATTCGGAAAATTTATTAGTTACCATAACTTTATTAGTTACTAATAACTTTAACTAACTAACTAGTAGCTTTTAACAGTTAAAGTTATTATATATAAACATAGCTAACCTGCAGTCATATCCTATATAGGTGACGTCTATGTGTACATGTACTTCACAATGTGGAATATGTTATGCATAGTGCTGTTTTTGAATGGTTCATTTTGTTACATTTTAAAAATTGTGTTATATTTATGTTTAAAATGAGAAAAGAGATGGCCAATGAGATAATACATACATACATACATACATACATACATACATACATTAATTATTAACCCAATTCACAGTAATTTATGCATAATGCTTATCTAACTTAATGGAGGCTTAAATGTATTTACTAAAATCCAAGACGAAAATCTTCAATGTGTTCACATACTGATTTAAGCTTCATTAATTCACAACAACCCACATAACAAGAAAGCAACAAAAAACAGACCTTTTCATTATACTACAGTCAACTTGTCCCAGAGCGAGAGCAAAACACATTTGCATGGACCAAAAACTGAGCAGAAGTGACACACTGAGTCATTTGGAGACATTGGAGGCCATTATTGCTAATAGCGGTTTTGCTATTACAGTCTGTTTATGTGACACAAAATTTTGACTTTGTCTTTTTAAAAAAACGTCTGCCAGATGGTCAACAGAAAACTCGCCTCCTACACAAAACTGACATGTTCTTTGTAAGATTATAGCAACTTTTAAAAAGATGTTCAACAATGTGAACATTTCCCGTGTCATTTGCACAGTTTCCAATGGGATGACAGCGATTATTAGACTCAAGGGTCTGCTTATCGTATTAGTGGCCGGTATCCTGCAACTATCTGGACTGTCAGTTGTTTCTAATATGCGCTGACAGCAGAAGAACAGGAAAGACTTTTTCTTATCGTGGCTCTTTGTTTCTATCATCATGGCAGGATTCCTATCTTGTGTGGGGCAAAGACGTGAGCAAATAATGGCGGGATGTGACTGGATGGATGGATATCTGGTAAAAGAGATCCAATTGCATCCCCATTCATCTCAATGGGGATCTGAGACTGTGTCGCCCAAAAAAACCTTGGCTACAGAAAAAACATTTTACATGATAATGAATGAGATGTATAAAATGTAGTGATATAAGGCTAAATTTAGACTAAAAGAAAAACTATAGCAATATCTATAGTAGCGTTTGTTTATTTTAATTGCAATGCAGTTTTGACGTCTGTATCTTTAAATGCTCAAGAACTTTAATGCAGCACTGATTCTGATTGGCTGTTTATGATGTTATTAATCATAAGATGGGAATAAAATCTGTCAGTGGCATTTTTCTAACTACTGGAGTAAACATAGACTGATTTTTACAACTACACAATAAAAAAATTGATGTTTTTTTACACAAATTTGCTAAAATACAAATTAAGCTAATTGTTTTAAACCTGAAATAATCTAAAAATAGTTAACTTGAATTCACTTATGATTGCTGTTTCCACAAAACATCACTTGAACAAGCGCATGAACATAATCTTGGTTTTCAGTTCTGAGAGGTGTTTAATGCAAATTGTTTTGATGATATATTTTGTCTCAGGATTTTCACCATAAAAAAACAAGAAATTCAGGTAATGGAAAGACTGACATTAATGTTGAGGATGAAAATGGATATTTTCAGGAAGGGTTGGGAAATATGGTTGATATATAGGGAATATAAAGACATCCCCATTTAAGTTAACTGTAATTGGAAGAGATATAGCAATCTTATGCGTCCCTCTTACTTAACATGCAAGTTTATGTGATGTATATATATATAGGTAATTATGTATGTGCATATTGATATATGTCTATGTTTATGTGTAATGATATATGTTGGCAAGTTTTTTTTCTGTTAAATTATTGTTCTGTATTGTAAAAAAAAAAAATAGACTTAATAAAAAAAATAAAAGTGACAACAACAACCCCATTTACTTATAGCATCAAATCAATTCTTATAGCATAAAAATATTTTCATTCATTCATTTTCTTTTTGGCTTAGTCCCTTTATTAATCTGGGGTCGCCACAGCGGAATTAACCGCCAACTTATCCAGCATATGTTTTACGCAGCGGATGCCCTTCCAGCTGCAACCCATCTCTGGGAAACATCCATACACATCCATTCACACTCATACACTACGGACAATTTAGCTTACCCAATTCACCTATACCGCATGTCTTTGGACTTGTGGGGGAAACCGGAGCACCCGGAGGAAACCCACGCCAAACACAGGGAGAACATGCAAACTCCACACAGAAATGCCAACTGACCCAGCCGAGGCTCGAACCAGTGACCTTCTTGTTGTGAGGCGAACGTGCTACCCACTGCGCCACTGTGAGGCCCTATAAAGAAATATGCATAATTCAAATTATATTATGCTTATATTTGATTATAATTCAAATGATGTGAAAGTGACTCGAAAATAAACAAAATAAAGAATAAATAATGGCCTATTTTCACCTCAACAATTGATTTTAAGATTTTATGCACATCTTGTTACTTCCTACCAGCATGTTTCATGAATATCCCAAAATATGCATGCAAAATACACAGACAGAAACAACAACTGGAACCTATTCTTCTTCATTTGGGCCTCCTCTTAGTTTTTTTTTTGCCCAAACAGACACCTGAATTTCATGCCCCTTACTGCAGCATTTATGTGATATTTAAAAAGCAGATACCATGTTCTAAACCATTGTAAAACACAATGCTGCTTTAACAACTGCAGTCAAAAAACTGACATACAATTGAAGAAAATGTGTTTAACTCTATACACTGCCAGTTGCAAAAAAAAAAAAAAGAAAAAAAACTGCCCTAGGAAATTGTCCCCAGCCATCAATAACTCTAAAAGTTTTGACACTTCTCAAATGGCCTCCTCTGTGATCTGCAGAATTGCTTTTCCCCATCCCTTTAAAGAAATTGATACCTTGTGTAAAACAGAGCAAGAGAGAGAGAGATCAAAAAACAGGGGATGAAAAAAGGATGTCAAACTAAAATAAAAGTGCTACAACAGGGGGGAAAAATTGAGTTTTGCAATTACCTACAATTGTATCTCTCTAAGAGTGAAACGAATGGAAGAGGCTAAAACTGCGAGCTCTACAAAGCAGAGGAAAAAAACAATAAAAACAATAAGTAAGATTCAGACATGGTGTTTTGTTGCTTGACAAGCACATTTTTAGCTTGTGTGTGTGTGTGTGTGTGGGGGGGGGGTTATAATAGCATTATAGCTTGGAGAAAAAGTGTTTGCATCCTCGACAGCAACAATGTTCATATTTACACTTATTTTTCATGCATACAGTAAGTGCCATTGGTCACTCAATTCTAAACCAAGGAAATGCCTTGTCTTTACTCAAGATACACTAAGACTGTATACACAATGGTTACAATTCAATAGCAACAATATGGGGGGGGGGGTTCTTTGTGATATATGCAAATAGATGCTTCTGTTGCCTTTTAGAATATGCAACCCAAATACCTCTGGAAAATATAATTTAGCATTAAATGGTCCTCTGAAATTAGGATTCTTAAAAGATTTATAAACATTGTTTTGCCAAAATTTATCGAGCAGTTTCTAACAAGAAATGAGCGGCAAATCAGCATATTAGAAGGATTTCTAAAGGATCATGTGACATTGAAGACTGAAGTAGTGACTACTGAAAATCCAGCTCTGCCATAACAGGAATACATTACATTTACATTTGTACTGAACCTGAAATCAGAAATATTCTGATTATTACAGAAATTTTAGAATATTCTGTTTGTCACATTATACAACCAAAAGCACTTCAAAAGCCACTTCCTGCTGACACACAAACACAAAAAATAAACAATCAACGATTTTCCAAAAATCCTCAAATGTCACTTTAAACCCCAACTACCAATACCCTGTCCTGCCCAGACTGAGAGCCCAGCGGCCCTAACATCTGTTCTCTGGCCGGGGTGTGATCTCACAG
This sequence comes from Danio choprae, assembly GCA_903798125.1. NCBI lineage: Eukaryota > Metazoa > Chordata > Actinopteri > Cypriniformes > Danionidae > Danio > Danio choprae. The sequence continues at coordinate 9,093,010 of CAIGQW010000596.1, forward strand.
ACTGTGGGTCCTGCCAGGTCTAATCACCTCTGAGCATGAACGCGTACAAGGGGAGAGATTATGGCAATCCGCAGAGTGCCCCCTTTTCAAAATGCCAACCTCAGTCAGGGCAGGAGGCTTTAAATACCACTCAAATGTCAGTGTGAGGCCCCACAAGTCAAACTAAATTACCTCCTACCTGCTCCGTCTCCCCTCTCGCCGTCTCCAAATCATATGCGTAACCAAACACGCATAAACATAAGAACCCACAAATGAGTTAGCGAGGCAAAAACCCAGGAGCTAACAGTCTAGACATGAGTCGATATTCAGGAATACAATATATTGTGACAATGATGCATGATATTATTATCATGGGCACTAATTTAAACTTTAGTTCTGCCTTTTAAGAGTATTTAGTAGCATTGTTGTATATTGTATTGGCAATGGTGTTTATCATAGCACCAAACACTTTATTTCGAATTTTAATCTGACTGAAAATGGATATTGTTCGTTAAACTTGTAAAGCATTTATTAATCTTAGTTGATGCAGTGGCACGGTGGCTAAGGGGTTAACACTGTCGCCTCACAGCAAGCAGGTTGCTGGTTCGAGTACCAGCTAAGCCAATTGCCGTTTCTATGTGGAGCTTGCATATTCTTCCAGTGTTCGCATGAGTTTCCTCCGGGTTCTCCGGTTTCCCCCGTCCAAAGACATGCGCTATAAATGAATTGGATGAACTAAAGTAGTGTATGAGTGTGTGTATGAATGCGAGAGTGTATCGGAGTTTCCCAGTACTGGATTGCAGCTGGAAGGGCATCCTCTGTGTAAAACATATGCCGGAATAATTAATGGTTCATTCCGCTGTGGCAAACCCTGATAAATTAGGGACTAAGTCGAATGAATCTTAGTTGATATCATTTTTTGTTAATGTTTAATTAAGTCAGAACTCCTTTATTTAATGGAGCAAATAACTAATCAATTGCAGATGTTTTTTTTATTAAGCACATTATTACATTTCATTATTATAGTAATTATTTGTAACAAATTTACACTGTAAGCCTAAACAGGTTGATTGAAAAAAAAAAAAAATATATATATATATATATATATATATACCTAACATTCCATTAAAAACATTTAGTTGACTGAACTAAAAGCTTTCAATGCAAAACAACTGAAATGTTAGGTAGAATAAACTATTTGCTCTTTTAGGGAAATGCGTTTAACTTAACTTAACTTAAAAAAAATTACTGTTGATATTAGATAAAGCATAAGAAGACATTTGTCATTGAGATGTGTGTACTCTGAGCATTTAAATACAATAAACAGTATACAAAAATTGCATTTTATTCTCTTTTTGTTTTATTATACCTGGTGAAGTCACCCTAAAAAATATCATATATCTAAATGATAATATGACAACAGAAATAATATATATTGTGAAAAAATGTGAGTTACAAAAATGAACAAAACTAAGTTAAGTTAACTGTAGCTATTTCTCACAGTTAACGCATTAATAATGTATCCTGATGCAATCTAATGAAAAGTGTTACCCGTTGTACTTTAATCCATTTGCAATTTAATTAGTTTGAAATATTTGGGTTTCTTTTTTGCAGCTTATGTCAATATAAAACCATAAATAGTGAAGTATATAGTCACATACCTAACAGATGAACATAAACAACTGCATACTTCCAGACTGATTCCAGTAGTAGATTCAAGCAATGGAAATGTACACAAACAGACATCGACACGTACACAAGCGGTCTTTATGGAGCAACTGTATTGATCTATCAATGGAGATTTGATACTCGCCAAAGTGTTTTCGCACTTTGCACTGCACAGTGGAAGCAGAGCTCGTATATTAGCGTACAGTGAGCGGGTTTGGAGATGTGTGAAGCGACCCGAAGGGATTATCGATCTCCTCGGACTGCTCCTGCCCAGCATCAATCAAAAAAAAAAAGCATCAACTCCACACCTCTGAGATCTTCAACGTCAGCCTCTTCCACGGAGGCTATTGATCACAAATTGCACGCCGGATTGATTGGCAGTAACATTAAGAGGCGGTATTGATTTTGGCGCAAGTTTAGGTTCTTCTTGGTCACTGATAAAACAAACTCCTGAATCAGTCCGCACAGGTGCTGTTCAATCGGTGTGTATGGTTGAATAAAGGGGTCAAGGTTTGGCTTGGCAAGGTTAGACACCATAACTACAGCTGCCTTTATATTTTGATAAAAAAAATTTTTAATAGACTAATATTTAAATGCTTATAAGTTTATTACTCTTTCAAAATGCATGAAAAGCATTTTAATAAAAAAAATACACGTATGATTAGAATAAAATTATTAAGTTTATATATAGAAAATGGGTGTGCAACTTTTTTCAAAATGTATAAAGTTTTTAAAAAGCTCAAGAAATTACTGTTTAAAGGGTTATAGTTAAACAAATAAAAGGGGTGCAAATTAGATTTACGTTGATGAATTTATAAAATAATATGTTCATATTTCTCACACAAGTTTATGCTTAAATCCTGCAGCAAAAATATGCATTGTGCTAATCCAGTACATTCTTCAAAGAGTATAAAAAAAGATAAATATTTGTCAAGTGTGATTAATGCAATTTTGTTTGCAGAACAACATCCCAAAAACCAAAACGATTACAAGAATATATATTTTTCCCCATACGTCTGACTGTGCATCAATGTAGAAAAGCATGAAGCTCTTCTACAGAGCAAAGTGGGCTCCTAAAACGGAGGACTATGACTGATAGCAGCCATTATGTGTCGGCAGGCAAAAGGTGGAGAGCAGTCACTCGTTTATTCATGCATTCATTTGTTCGGTCCGTCACCCCAGCAGGGACCAGATGAGCTGTCCATACTGTCAGAGCGATGATCCGCCTGCCATTCATCTGAGACAGACAGCCGACTGACCCGCCCTCTGCCCGTCCCACCACTGGCACCAACACAGAGCTGCTCATTTAGATTAATGAACAAGTGTAAAATATATCAGTGTGCAGCAGGTGCCTCCTCCTTATGGTGGGCGTACTGTAAAATATATCTGCACAGTTTGAGCCAGAAACACAGAAGGCTAAGAGATGTGTTTTCGCCAAAATGACAGGGATGATGCTTTTATATTCAATTATGATGGACTGAATAGGGATTTTGTGTACTTGTTGAATTGAGGTGGCGGGAATTTTGGAATAAAATAAAATAAACATTAGTAATAAAATAAAAAATAAAACAAAACAAAACAAAATAAAATAAAGAGCCAGTGTTTCTGCATATTATGTGAATGGAAATTAGGACTTGAAGATCTTTTTTTTTTTTTTTTTAAGTACAGAAAATGAATAATTTGGAACTCAATGAATAAATATGTTTTCTAAAATCAGATGTTTTGGGAGCAGAAAATGTATTGTATTAGCAACTTATAATGCAACAGATATCATTGCCTTTTATTAAGCTTGAATAACTTTGCTCCAAAACAGTGAAATGTGAAAAACTAAAATGTTTCACTAGAGAAGCAAAATGACATGAGATAAGTCTTATTTTCATTGAAATACATTAGAATAGAACACATTAGAAATTCATTAGACAAAAGCAAATATGTGCAAACAGGGTTTGTTTACAGAGAAAATAATTTTTCATAACTTAACCATTATTTGTTCTTGGCTTAAGCATTAATTTTGTTTCATTTTTTGATAAACAAGGCTGAAATCTTTCATTTGCATCTTTATTGCATCTCAAGTAAACACTTTTTTATTGTAAAAATGTATTTATTGTATTTAGACATTAGACATATATTTTTTTTTCACCTTTTTATCACAAGCCAGCTAAAAACCATGCATCTAAGCGCATTTCTTAAACTGAATACCTGTAGGGGTAAAAGTTTGTTCAAATGCTTTTGTGATTGTGATGCTTGACTTGACTTGGGTTAAAATGTGTTTAATATTATAACATAACAAAAACTGTAGAATAGCAAATCAACCGGAACCCTGTTGTGTTTTAACCACTCTTTTAAAAGAGTGTGCGAAAAGGTGTTACATCCAGGACAAAATAGCATCAAGCCATCTAAAACCGTCAGTGACAATCTTTGGAGAAAAAAAACTGATTTAAAAAAACCTCAGAAAAATCAATGCACCGCAGCTTGAATGTAATTGCACGCAATAGGAGTATTGGGAAGTCCAGTCACGCTGTGGCAGGACGGCCATGCTTGGGATATGTCTCTGTATTAGAGTGGTAATATGACAGGGCATTAGTGGGCTGGACCGATGATCCAATAGATTAGGAGATTGAAAGGAAAATTGAATGCGGAGCGGTTCTGAACGGAACGCTCCAATTGATACCGTCACAACAAATCAAAATCAATGGCAGAGGTTTGGTAATGCTGCGGTAATGGCCGGCAGCCATGAAAAATATGAAAGGAAGGAGGAAAAAGGATCACATGCTATGATGGATAAGATGGATGAAGTAGGGGAGAGTTTAAACAGCTTGTTGAAATGCAGCTTTATAAAGTATGTTGGCCTGACGTGTACATTTGTGAATAGGACCTACCTAAGCAATGGCTGAAAGATGACCGTGATGTTTCTGGCTCCTGGTTTACACAGAAACTTAGTCTCTCCTCCCTCAATCAGGTTATCATCAGCTCCACCTATAGGAAGAAAAGTTGAAACATTATTTTTTTTTTTTTTATAAAAAGAAATTTTCAAAAACGTAACCGATACAAGGCTTTCACATGAGATGCATTTTTGTTTCCAGCTCAACAGCAGAACAGAACAGAATGCAGATGTTAGGAGAAGGATTTAGAAAAGTTAAACTTAGTTAAACTTCCATAAAGTTGAAACTGTCTGGAAAATAGTAAAAGCTAAAATTAAAAAGTGAAATGCATCAAAATGGTCAAAGCAGCTGATTTAGGAAAAATAATCAAGCAAACAAAAAAATCTAACAAAATAGACAAATAAACAAATTTCAAATTTCAAGCCGGAAATAAACAGAAGCAAGAGCAGAACTGCAAAGCATAAATGCAAATAGCATCAATACAAATTTAAAAAGCAAAGAACATGTTTTTTTTTTAATACAAAAAAAGAAACAAGAAACAAAAAAAACAAAACAAAAAAAACAACACAAAGCAAAAAAACACAAAACACAACTGAAGAAAACCAAAAATGAAAAAAGCAAAACAACACATGAAATAAAACACTAAACAAAATCAAATCAAGAAATCAAAGCATAAAGAACAAAACAGAAAAGATTTAACAAAAAGCAAAAACTGCTGATAACAAAAGAAATATTACTATAAAAATAAAACAATTCAAAACGCAACAGCAAAACAACAAAAACGTGAGCGCGTACATGCGAACACACACACGATCACAGTACAAACAAAACACAGATAACTCAATCAATCATCAAAATAGTCATTGTGTCAATTCCCTGCAGACATCACACGTCAGACAGAGAGAGATATACAAGCGCCCCCTCTCTTCCATTTGTCCCTCTGTGTCTGTGCGTAGTCCTGCGCTAACAGGGTTAATAAGAAAATCATGGCTGTGTAACTCTCTCATGATGAGGCAGGGCCCCAAAAAAATGAAATGGGCTCCAATCCTTATTAGCTCCACTCATCCACAAGTAATCAATATAATTGACAGCAAAAGAATCAAGTCTGCCATCAATAAGAACATTCCCGGGTGGACAGAGAGGTGTGTGTGTGTGTGTGTGTGTGTGTGTGTGTGTGTGTGTGTGTGTGGCCTCATGGGTCGGTGAATAGAAGTGGCACTGCGGCAGCCCACTGGCATCTCTCTCGCACTGTGACAATGTTATTCATTAAAATTTCACAGCCCTTTGAGATTGCCACTGGAGAGACTTCTGTAACTATGAACGTAGCACTAAGCCCAGGCACCGTCATCCTGACAAACACACACACACATACATATACAAGCCTTCGGTGGAGAATCAGTTTAATTGCTTTTATCAGTCAGTTGTTACATGAGATTTCTTGCCCAAGGGACTTGAAATGAGTCCAGGAACACAAATATTCATGCCAGATGATTCCTGTAACGTGACAGTAAATTGTGTGTGTGTGTGTGTGTGTGTGTGTGTGTGTGTGTGTGTGTGTGT
>CAIGQW010000596.1:9104978-9116551 GCA_903798125.1 Danio choprae
TAATAATAATAATAATAATAATAATAATAATAATAATAATAATAATATAAATTCAGGGGTTTTAATATTTTCCAACATTTTTTTCTTAATTACTTTTTTTTTCTTTTTTTTTCCAAATTCCATTTTTTCCCTTTTTAATTTTTTTCTGGACACTATTTTTTATTGGTAACATACTTTCAAAAACATGTCTAATATATGCAATCATGGACTTTATTCAATTACACAACAGTTCATTAAGAATTACATAAAGTACATTTCTTGGTGAATGTCTGACTTCAATATGTCAAAATTATAACATGGAAGAGCAACTTTGCAATTATTGCCTACAAATATTGTATTGTATTACTGGTAGTAGAAAACTACATAAGTAGTATTAGTATTTACATTATTACTTTGAGCGTGCAAAAAAAAATAATAATAATTAAAATAATAATAAAAAATTAACCATGGCCTTCCCAAAACACATTTATGAAAACACTGATAAAAACAGGCCCTTCTGTGTTTCTACAGGGTTTGGCCTCCACAAGTTTGTTATCAGTTGAACTGCAACAGACAGACAGGCTACACAAGCTCAAACCCAAACCAGCTGCCAGGTCTCCCCGAACAAACCAGAATGAAGATCGACAGGTGTGTGCATGTGTGGCCAATCAGTGCTGTCAGCCAGAAAACCTCCAACTTGAAAAAAAGAACAGGCCAATTTTCAATAATTCATGACTTCCCAGTCAGCCTGGTTATAATTCCTCTGCCATGTCTTCATGTCTGATTGGCTTCTGATGAGGCTCCTCTATTATTAAAACTCATTTGAGGGGACAATATTCCAATATTTTGCAGCCAGGAGAGAGCAGAGACCACTAGCTCACAGTGTGTTGACAATGCACAGAGATGACAATTAAACAAATTAATGAATGAATACATAATTGTGTAGGATTAATTATTGATTGTGTCATAGCTGGCAATTCCCCTCACTTTGAATACGGTGCCATTACACATACATTTTTAATAAATCCAGGTCGACAGCCCTAAATCCCTTCGGAAATAGAATCGATGCTCAAGAAAAGTTAATCTATGCTGCTCGTTTAACAGATACAGGTTCAAATTTAGCCTTAATTATATGCAAGTTACACACTTTGGCTTAAATATTTACAATTAGTCCTGAATAGTCAGTTCTTACAAAAATCAGTCTATAAAATTTGGTCCACTTAATCAATTCCAGCACCAGCCAACATCTTTCAAGGTCAAAAACACGGTAGTAAAGTCAAGTTATTGATTAGAGTGACCATAATCTGTTCCTCCCTAAAAAACAATGCTAAGCCTGGCCTGCGTCTAACAGCCCTGATTAGAGCCATCACCGCTGCTTCATTTGACTTCATTGCAAAAGCAAAAATAAAGTCAACCCCTCCACTTTCAATCACACACTCATGCCCATAATGACATCCCCTAATTTAGCCTGTCATGCTCTTCTGAAATACTCCTGTAATAATACTGGCTTTCATATGTCTAACTTCAATCTTACCATTTAATTTATTTCGCTGTGCTTTACTTGTTTTTTTAAATATGTATTTGTATTGGCGAAGTCTATTTGCAATGAGAAATTGTGCGATGCAAGTTTGGTGAAAGATGCTTGAGGGCACAGATGCTGCAGAGGCAAGTATCTATAAAGGTGTACTTATATTTTACATATACATTTTTACAATATCAAAAGATGAACCCAAGTAGCATAAGGAAAACAAAAGAATAAACTTAGTATAGTTCAAATGTAAATAAATAGAAAGACGTAAATATAATATTATCTGCACAGGACAGTTCAACAACAACAACAACAACAACAACAAAAGGTTTCAGCAGCCATTACTTCAGTCTTCAGTGCTACATTTAAGAAATCCTTCTAATATGCTGACATTATTCTCATTTATAAAGCTGAAAAAAGCTGTTTTAAAGCTGTTGCATTTGTTGTATAAAAATGTTTATAGAAATGTTTGAAAGAATAAATATTTCTATAACATTATAAAAGTCTTTCACGATAAGGAATTTTTGCTGTGTGATTGACTTTCAAAAAAATTGTTGCGATAAGCGATATTATTATTTTGAGATCATTTTATGCCACTGATTATATAATGATTATATAATGATTATATAAGAGCATAATAATGCAAATAGCCATAAACACGTTAAAATACTTATCGTTCTTAAGTTTTTTTTTAGATTCTATAATTTGATGTTAAAAAGGTAAATGTCTCAGGTAAATGTCCAATCATCTATATTGACACTGGTGAGGTAGAACGTAAATGTCATTGTAAAATGGCTTTAACGTTATTTGTGAATTTGTAAATATATATTGGAGCGGCAAAACTGATTGAGGTCATCTCCAAGTATAACACGATAAGTCGATATATTGATTATTGTGACAGGCCTAATTAAATGTGATCAATAAAAAAATTTAAGTACCACATTTTTGCATATGCATGTTGTGAAAACAATGCTGAGAGCATACAGTGAGAACCCTCTAAACCTGGACTACCCAAAAAAACTAAAAATAAAGCATGAACGTTGCCAAATATGCCACAATTAACCCAAAAATACATCCATTCGTTCTGTGTTGTCTGTCCCTTTATTTCTCTCTCTCTCCCCCACAGGCCACCTCTGTTGAATCCCATTGTGATTGAAGGACAGGAACATAAGATTCGAGATGGGTCTCTGCTGTCCTCTCAAGCTCCACTGATTTAGAATCAGAGAGCCAGTGATTGTGATTGTGTTTAAAAGGCTGTTCCACTCATCCAGACATCATCATCATCATCATCATCATCATCACCCTTGTTCTCTGTCCTCTCCTTCACCTTTTTCCTTCTCCTCCTCCCTCCTTCTCTCTCTCTCTATCTATCTCCCCCACCACTTCTCCTTCAATCACGCCGGTCCCAAATGAAAGGTAAACAAGCCTGTGACAGCCACAGTGATGACAGGCTCGTTGATTAAAATTAGCACAGGTTGTGAAACACACACACACACACGCATGCACGCTCTCTCAGACAAAGTCTATAATTATGTGTCTGCCCTCCTTCTGATAACAGCTACAACAATCTACCCTCAGACAAACCTGACAACTTCAAAAATGCCTATAAAAAGTTTTATCTTCACTCTTCAATCTTAAATCACTTCAAACATGGATTCAAACAGCCCTTGTTTTTGTCGTTACAAACCAAACCGTCAGAAAGATTTACTATTTTCCCGTTTCTGATCCTAAAATCTTAGTTCGACTTTAAAAAGGGGAAAGCAAGAGAAAAAGTCCATCTCTCCATCAATACCCATAGCTCCACTGATATGTTATTACCCTCCAAGTCCATTTCAGCCAATCACAGGCCAATCTCATCTCACCACTGTGGTAATTCAATAATGTGTCCGTGATGAGATCCACCTCAGGACTCCACTCATCACAGCCGGCCCCCCTAAGAAAAAAACAACACAATCATGGGCCGTAATGCTGTTTCAACCCTAATCAGCTTCTGCTATAAAATTACTGAGAAACAGATTGAACATGAAGCATCCGACTAGACCGCGTGCCAGCTGACTGCTGCTCCGCTCTCTGAATACGACTTGGTTGTGAGTGAATTTCAGTATTTGACTTTATGATCTGTGACTCAAAGCCAGCACACGACAGTGGGGTATGCATCTTAAGATGGGTGTTTCTTTCTGGCCATTTAAGATCTGCTCTGGTTTTATGATATAGACCAATTCAATGTGGTGATGTCATTGACCCTTGAACATTTCCTGCTTGTTATCAAGCTATTTCATAACTGTAACAAGAGACAATTCATAACAGCTATCATAACATTATTTATCCTTATGTGGCTCTTTTTGGATTCTCGGAATTTATAGAAATTGAAAATGTAAAACAGGAAATACGTTGGGACCATTGTTTTTGTTTACATCTCTCAAAATGGTCTATAAAGCATAGTGTTATCTCAAATTAAATTCAACAGTTCAATAGAACACCTATACTTTTATCTATACGTTTAATATACAACCAAGATCAATTTACTTAAGGAACACTACAAAAAACACTTTCTAACACTTTTTTGTCTTGTTTCTAGTCTAAATATCAAAACATTTTTAAATAAACATTTTCTAGAAAAGTAAAAAAAAATGTTTTGCTTTTTAGAAATAATGTCAAAATTAATAGATTTTTTTTCTTAAAACAAGCTAAATAATCTGCCAATGGAGTAAGTAAAATAATCTTGGTTTTGGTTTGAAAAGAGTTTATTTTACTTACCTCACTGGCAGATAATTGAGCTAGTTTTAAGATAAAACTCACTTAATTTGGACTTATTATTTCTAAAAACAAAACAACATTTATTTATTTGACGAGAAAAGCCTTCTTGACTTAGGGATGTTTAGATATTTAGAGTAAACAAGACGAAAACTCTTAGTAAGCATTTTATTGCAGTAAAAATGTATATACAGAAAAGTGTTTATACGGAAAGCACATTTATATAAATATACTTGATGAATATGACTTTTTCCTCTTAACCCAATTTTCACTTCTTTCTAGATTTCACCTGACCAAATGTTTAAAAAATGTTGCTAGTTTATTTGAAGACATACTTTCTGAACAAATGACTTAATATCCTTCCCCTCAGTTAAAAGTTAGACATTTAATTGAGCTATAATTAGACATAAATGTTTAGACATTTATACGGTAAGTCTATATAGATTAAGAAATGTATCTTTTTGTAAAATATCCGTAAATGTTATAATATACCATTTAAGGTCCCAATTAGTTCATCACAGGGTGTTTGATGTCACCATATAGTTTTAAGTTCTACAAAGTTACAAATTGATGCAGTGAAAACCTAAAATGGTACCACAAAAATGTAAGCAGACCTTTGACAGACAGCTCTATATGAAGACAGACAAACTAGACAAACATAAGATCTTACTCCAAACTGCTTATGTTAACTGACTTTGCATAACTGAAAGGACCTTTGGAAGAAAAAAAACTTGCTACTTTTGTTTTGGTTTTAATGTTATAGACTAATATAGTTAGTATTTAAAAAGTACTTAAAAGTACTAGTACTTAAAGAAGATTAATATATAATAAGAGTACATTGTTTAGAAGTACTGTATTAATATATATGGCAATTCCATTAAAAACATTGTTTTAATCCAATATTTAGCTTTAATGCATCGATGCATAATTATTCACATATGTATCACAATGAATTGGGAAAATGATTATATTCCACAGTTCTATTACTTCGACAGAAAGGACAACATGGTAAATTAGTGAATGAAAACCAACAGGCTTTCCAACAACTGACTAAGATGGAATGAGGATGTCCTAATGGCTCAAACAGCACTCCAGCACACACACCAGCACTGGACACTGATTGGCATGAAGTGTGTATTGCAGTGTTCTGCTGACGCTCCACAGCTGGCGGTCCAGCATAAGCGCCCGCTCTTATTTGTTTGGATTCAATTTGGAGTGCCGGATGAGGAGCCAAGGGAACAGATAAAATGAAAGAAACAAAAGGAAAGCCACAACAGTATTAAGGAGTAATTTAATTGCTCATTTCTTCATTGCATGAGCCTGCCATCTTAGCTTCCTCAGGTCGTGATGTTCAAGCATCTGTAGCTATAAAGAATCGTGCCAGATCTATTGGTTATCTGTTCATTTTAGATAAATCAGGTGTTTAAGAAATGATCAAGGATGTGGTCTTGGAATCATACACAAAAGATGATATTTTAGCAACTCCCTTGCACACGTTGGCAGATACACACACCATCTTGCTTAAAGAGCCATTTAAAAGCTTCAGTCTCATGTGGTGTCTGGAGTGTCCCATCTTCTCTGAGTCTCTGGGCTCCATCAGGCCTCATTTAACATAGATCATCAAGCTCAGCACGCACACGCACATACGCACACACACACACACGCACGCACGCGCACCCACGCACATGCACACGCACGCATGCGCACACACACAAACAAACACTAAAGATCAGGCACAATGTTAACAGTCTGTGACATACAGTAACAATGGCATCACGACAGAACAATCGCCTCACAGCAAGAAGGTCGCTGGTTCGAGCCCCGGCTGGGTCAGTTGGCATTTCTGTGTGAAGTTTGCATGTTCTCTCTGTTTTCGCGTGGGTTCTCTCTGTGTTCGCGTGGGTTTCCTCTGGGTGCTCCAGTTTCCCCCACAGTCCAAAGGCATGCGCTATAGGTGAATTGAATAAGCAAAATTGGCCATAGTGTATGTGTGTGAAAGAGTGTGTATGGGTTTCCCAGTGTTGGGTTGCGGCTGGAAGGGCATCCGCTGCGTAAAACATATGCTGGATAAGTTGACTGTTCATTTCACTGTGGCGACCCCAGATTAGTAAAGGGACTAAGCCAAAAAGAAAATGAATGAATGAAACACAAGCTTTGCTATTAATTGACAAATATCCTAGTTATTTGTCTGTTTTATGTATAATGAAACTGAATGGTGGTTAAAGGGTATAGCTAAGTATTATCAATGAGTGGTCATTTATAAGAATAGCTCACCCAAGCCTATCCTAACTGCCAGGTCATTCAAATTACAACTGATAAAATTTATAAAATTTTAGTAATTTCAACCTTATTTGTTGGCTGAGGATTAAACATTCGATTCTAGAGTGTCAAGTGGTCTACACTCAAAAAAATATGTTTGCTGTTTGTTCAAACTACTTATTTATTCATTTTCTTTTTGACTTAGTCCCTTTATTAATCAGGGGTCACCACAGCAGAATGAACCGCCAACTTATCCAGCATATGTTTTACGCAGCGGATGCCCTTCTTGCTGTGAGGGGACAGTGCTATCCACTGCGCCACCCACTACTTATTTAAAATAAGCTAAAAAAATAAACGCAATTCTAGAGTTTCACAAAACGTAATTGTTTTATGCTCAATCCACTTAAATGTGTAAAAACGAATAAGTTAACCTAATTTCTTCATGTTGTATTTTTTTATAATGTATGTCAAGCTATGTTCAAACAGATGGAGAAAAGTTTTATAACCTAAAACCTTAATTTCTATTATGCTGAAGAAAGTAAGTCATGTACAGTTGAAGTCAACATTATTAGCCCTCCTGTGATTTTTTTCTTTTCTTTTTCAAATATTTCCCAAATGATGTTTAACAGAGCAAGGAATTTTTCACAGTATTTCCTATAATAATTTATCTTCTGGAGAAAGTCTCATTTGTTTTAATTCAGGTAGAATAAAAGCAGTTTTAATTTTTTACAACCACTTTAAAGGTTAACATTATTAAAGTTAATATTATTATTATTATTATTATTATTATTATTATTATTATTATTATTATTATTATTATGACTTCAATTGTATATATGTTGTATTACCTGGGGGTGAGCAAATAATTAGGTATTTATTTTCTAAACTTCAGTCTGTTCCTCAAACAAAGCTATTATAGGGCTTAAAATTAGTTGGAATGTAGCTTATACGTTGCAGTATATGAACCACTTCCATAAACCTTTAACATTGCATGGTAAAGACCAATGATACTGTCTTTCAAGACCTCTCATTTGGTGTTCACTGAAGTAAAATTCCCTTACAGAATGGCTACATAAAAACCATCACAACAATCAGCCTCATTGTCTGAGTGTGTTTAATTTGGATTTTGCATCCAAACAAACAAACAAAAAAAACTTCTTGACCTTTACTTGTCCTTCTTATTCCTCTTGTCTGTCTTGTCCATCAAACAAGCTTTGATTGTGTGTCAAACAGTGAAGTCCCTCTTCAACAATCACACCTAACAATGCTCCCTGTAGCGTCTGTCTGTCTGTCTGTCTCCCTCATCTTTTTTTCTCTCCCGGTGGCTCTCAGTAGGAATGCCTGATTGCATACCGTCTTTGGTGCTCTAAAACAGACGCTAAGAAATGCCAATGCTGAATACAGAGGATATGGGGCTAATCAACATCTATAAAAAATAAAAGGTCAAGAGGAAGCGAAAAAAAAGAGCATGAAAGAAAGCAAGAACAAAGGAATGAAACAAAAAGGTCAAGGCCACCAATATCTGACACAGATCAGATCATGACGCATTCAAAAAAGTACACAGCAAACACAATTAAAGATTATTTCGTTTATTTGAATTGCGGCACTTTTAAATCATCTGACCTACTAAAAAAAATTATGTCCAATTTTCCTCTTTATTTAGAATTTTTCTGTTTTTGTAACTTCAAAAATAGGCTATGTTTGGACTACAATCATTACTTGGCACTTAACTACGGTTAGTAAATGCACACACCTGTGCCGCCATTGGCACATAAATGATAATAACTACAGCAATCATAGCATTATGTATTTATTATTAGTATTTACTTAGCTGTTTTTTAACAAATGCTGAAGCATCTGTCTCGCATCAACATGTCACATTTAATAAATCCTTCCTTTCAACAGGCATTTATATTCATGGTTATTATTTATATTCATGGTTCTTTTAAGATATATGGAAAGTCACATGATACAAAGTGTCCAATCCGAACATCTCATTCATTCATTCATTTTCCTTCAGCTTAGACCCTTTATTCATCAGGGGTCGCCACAGCGGAATGAACCACCAACATATGTTTTACACAACAGATGCCCTTCCAGCTGCAACCCAGTACTGGGAAACATCCATACGTCTTTGGACTGTAGGAGAAACCCGAGCACCCGGAGGAAACCCACGCGAACACAGGGAGAACTTGCAAAGTCCACACAGAAATGCCAACTGACCCAGCCGGGACTCGAACCAGCTGCCTTCTTGCTGTGAGGTGACAGTGCTAACCACTGAGCCACCGTGTCGCCCCCGAACATCTCAGTTAAACAGAAAAAGTAAGAATCGAAAAGAAGATAAGACCGACTGATGGATGAACAGACAGAAGAACATAAAATGCGAAAGCAGTTACAAGAGAGAAAATAATAAAGACGAAAGAAAAATCCATTAAACCATGTGAGTGTGTATGAAGATAAAAAGACATATTTATCATATTCCGCTGCTTTACATCTCTCAAAAACCAATTTCTGACTAAAACAGTTCAATCTCATTTCAAGTTTGAAAACGACAAACAGAACTAAAAAGTGAACTCGAGAACTATTGATGGGCTTGGTGGAAAAGAACCTTGCTACTCTTGAACTTGGTGGAAAGATTAAATTTGAAATGAAATCTTACTTTGAAAAGGACTTGCTAGCCTTGGATAAATCTGAACAATGTTTCTGCAGAGGTGCAGAGATTTATGCAAAACACCAGTGTGTATAAGTGCAAATCCAGATTTTTAGTCTCCATTAGTATGTGTGAAACTTAAATCAGCACTCTTGACTTTCAAAAGTTTGAAAGGTCTCATAGAAGCAGCTCTTCTGTGATGGAGAGTAAGCCATCTTTTATCTAGTAGTGCCTGCAAACCTAGAGACTTTTTGAGGGAAACGGTACTAAAAAGGGAGCCTGACACCATCCACAACTTTCGTTAGTGTAGAAAAATCTGACAAAGCTTATACACTCGCACACACACACTTTCACACACGCCCCCATATACACCTCCTCACTCCACTGGTGAGGGATTTTTCCATTTGCACCTCTCCTACCCCTATTGTGCTTCACAAATCAGAGCGACAGACAACAACTCTCCTCCGCCCACAGCCCCGCCACTCACCGTGATCCACCTCTCTCTGGGGAACACCGACATCATGCATAAACAAGACCTTCCCTTTATCCTCTCGCTGTAAGCCTAGAGGAGAAAACTCAATTTGTATACGTGTGTTCGGGAAAAAGAAGAATCTCCCTGCTTTGTGATAATCCCTGGACAACAAGCAATGAGCTTTTCCTCTCCCTTCTCCTCTATTTCTGCTTCGTTTGGTTTGCAGGTTTGTGGATTATAGACATGTGAGGGAAGAGTTAAAGAAAGGTATGCACCACATATATCTATAACTACAATAACACAATATGTTTTATATATAGTATTGTTACTCTTTGATCTAACATATTTCAAATAGAAAACAATGCAACCCTGGATCACAAAACCAGACAAACATATATCGTATGGATCAAAATGAGATTTTTTCTATTAAGTCAAAAATCATTAGAACATTCAGTAAAGATCATGTTCCATGAAGACATTTTGCTAATTTCCTACTGTAAATATATCAAAACTAAATTGCTGATTAGTAATGTGCATTGCCAAGAACTTTATTTGGACCACTTTAAAAAGTGATTTTCTCAATATTTAGATTTTTTTTTGAACCCTCAGAGGCAGCACGGTGGCTCAGTGGTTAGCACTGTCCCCTCACAACAAGAAGGTCGCTGGTTTGAGTTCCGGCTGGGCCAGTTGGCATTTCTGTGTGGAGTTTGCATGTTCTCCCTGTGTTCGCGTGTGTTTCCTCTGGATGCTCTGGTTCCCTGCGGTCCAAAGACGTGAGCTATAGGTGAATTGAATAAACTAAATTGGCCATAGTGTATGTGTGTGAATGAGTGTGTATGGATGTTTCCCAGTACTGGGTTGCAGCTGGAGGGGCATCTGTTGTGTAAAACATATGATGGATAAGTTGTCGAAGAAAATAAATGAACCTTCAGATTCCAGATCTTACAATATTTTTATCTTGGACAAATATTGTACAATCCCAACAAACCATGTATCAAAGGAAAGTTTTTAAATTATTTGACATATACAGTATATCTCAGTTTTAAAAGTTGACACTTATGACTAACTTTGTGGTGCAGGGTCACATATTTTTGTCAATCATAGATTCTAAGGTGTTGTTTAAGTTACCGGATTTTAAGCTTGCCTAACACCTAAGGTTATAATGTTATACTGGTCTTAAAATTTGTATTTCATAATGTATGGCCCCCCCCCAAAAAAGTTTGGAAAGAATCAAGTTGGAGGACCCTAATGCATATATTAGTTCCTCAAGTTCAGCCTTCAACATTGTCTAGTCCCATTCCTGCTCACTTTTTCTATTATTTTTCACTTGCTCTTTACTATACCCATTACAACATTACAAAAATCGAAATGGTGGGAAATAAAAGAGCCTTTGTACATGCAGGATCAATTTCAGGCTTAAATATGCTCCAATCATATTCCCTCTCCAATCACAATTTCCCTCTCAGGTTTTAAATGTATCATGTGGACTGAGTTATAAAGATTTCTGATTTTATAATTGTAATTAACATGGTCATTGCTCATTGAGTGAAGCATCAATCATTGCTGTTAATAAATCTGTCAGCACCCTAAGCATGAACAGTACACTTCTGCACAGCGGTAACCTCAAAACCTTAATTGAAACTCTTCTAAATAAGTGAAGATTAAACTCGAACAAGTCTTAACCTTTACAAAAGCCAACTTAACATTCACTTACTGTCAACATTTTTCACTTATAATACAAAATCTCAAGCAAAACATGCAGGAAACTAAACACCCCTACCCACATAGTTAAATTTCATTCATTCATTCATTTTCATTTCGGCTTATTCCCTTTATTAATCTGGGGTCGCCACAGCGGAATGAACCGCCAACTTATCCAGCATATGTTTTACGCAGCGGATGCCCTTCCAGCTGCAACCCATCTCTGGGAT
>CAIGQW010000596.1:9123526-9134890 GCA_903798125.1 Danio choprae
AATATAGATTTCTTTAAAACATCTCATTGGAAAAGTAATTTATGCTAAATATATAAAGTTAAGCAGATGTAAACTAAATTATTCATATAATAATATTATTAATAAAGTAAGATTATACTCTATTTATTTATTTATTTATTATAATTAAGAAATGTCTAATAGATGAATATCAATTTCAGTTTTATTTCATCACAAAAGGACCATTCTGATACAAAGTAAACACAAGTTCATTTTAAATGATCGATGTTGCTTTTAGTGATGTCCTAAATACTGTTTAAATTGGTAATTTATTAGTTTAATTGTGCATTTGTCCTTAATAGCACTGTCCATATTACTTTAAATGCATTTCAGTGCTGGAGCAACAGCAACAGTATCGCAGTGAATATATTTTTCGTAGTTTGTGTGTACTGCGAGAGCATGAAAATATTTTTAACATAAAAAAGAAACAAGAAGATGAAGGGAAGCGAAACTTGAAGACAGAACTCATTATACCACCACCACAGCCGGCAAGGTCACTTTCACTAAAATGCCTCATGCCTCATCAGAAGTGCCTTCGTCCCCATTATAATGTGGCTTATTAGAACAGCCTCCGTTTTTCCTGTAACAACAGAGATGAAGCGTGGGCTGCAGCAATGCTGTGTCCATTTTAAAAGCACCAAACAAGTAGGTGGAAACAACAGAGCCAGCTCCGCCAACAACACAAAGAACTCTCCAATGAGTCTGGCAAAAACACATGCAGAACAAACTGCTGATCTCCAGCAGAAACGTCTAAAAGCAGCACGTCAAACAGAGACAAAGAGCGGCCCACTTATGATTTATGCCGCCCATGGATGGACATCCCGTAACAAAAGACCTATTTTACATTACTGTCGAGTCTAAGCATATTGTGGTGTGATATCAGTGTTAAGAGGGCAGTTCATTTATATATAGTAAACGACCTTGGGAAAATGTACTTTAGGCGAAAAAATAACATATTAAATAAAATCAGGCTAAAACAATGTTTGTTTGGCATTTGTTTTATAGGAGTTTGCTTTCGGCAGCTAAATATTAATACCTTCCTCTTTTAAAATATGCCTTGGATAAAAGTATCTTCTAAATTAATGTAAATGTAAACATCTTTGAACTACCACTGGCTTACAATTGTCGCCTTTGACGTAGAAATATTTTATTTCCTTTGTTCAATCAGCCAAGGTCAGTCTTTGCATAAAAACAAACATTGAAGAGCTGCTTATAGAAGAAATAGAAGTCTAATTCTAATTAACAGAAGCACTGACATGGTTTTTCATGTTTAAATCTCTAAAACTGATTGATAATCTACTATAGACTGTGCTATAAAAAAGAATGACGTGTTTATAATAACTTTTGTGAAAAAGTGCAGCAGTAAATCTAATATCTATGGTGAAATGAATACTCCCTAATATATAAGGAGATTTTGATAAAGTATTGGTAAGGCACAGTTTAGGCTTCATTGCAATTTTAAAAGCATCAATATTTTAGAAAAAAAAAACAAAAAAAAAAACAATAACAACAACAACCCCCAAACAATTTATCTTTATTTCTATACCGCTTTTTACAATGTAGATTGTGTCAAAGCAGCTAAGTTTAGTTCGGATCAGTGTAATGCAAATGAGTCTGATCCACTGAAGAGAAACTCCACCGCTCAGAGATAGTTCACCCAAAACTGAAGATTCTGTCATTATTTACTCACCCTTCACTTGTTCGTATTTATTTAAATGCTGCTCATATTTCTGATTTCTTTTTACGCCTATATAAAGAAGAAAAAAAAAAAAAGTGATTCTATCAACAATAAGTCAAGCTGATCGACTAGTCTGTTCTGAAAATACAGCAGCTTGGTTGATTCCAAGTAAAATCATGATTGCCATTGAGTTTCCTCCGTAAACATC
Source organism: Danio choprae (assembly GCA_903798125.1). NCBI lineage: Eukaryota > Metazoa > Chordata > Actinopteri > Cypriniformes > Danionidae > Danio > Danio choprae. The sequence goes on from CAIGQW010000596.1 coordinate 9,125,431, forward strand.
CTCAAAATGATTTTTTTTTCTGAGGAAAAGAAAGAACAATACAAAATAAGTCCACTTTGAGCAGCGGTTACGTGATGGACACACTCTGAATTCCATTTCCGGACGTTCATTTCACAAGCCCTCTTCTTTTATTGGAGCTTTAAAGACTAGGTTGTTTTAACAGAAAGGAGGGGAAAAAAAATCAATATTCATGGCCTCTTCCAAGAAAAGACCAGCTTGAAAATGGGCTTGGGAAACAAGAGCCTGTGAGAAACAGCAAATGGCTTTTCACACCAGATAATAAACACTAAGCACACTGGCTGGATTTGTGATGTGCACCAATGCGTAACCCCACTGCCATTACAACAATTCTGTTTTCATACAGCTCAAAGCCATTTCAAAGTTTACAATCGCATGGAAATCCAAGAGTTAATCTTTAGTGAACCCTAAAACCCAGCCCCTTGTCTTTGAGGACACGCTCTCAATTTAATGAAGAGCAAAAAGCAGCACTCATCCCCTCTATTTGCCACAAATCAAGCTAATTAAAGAAGAAAAACAGTGTTGAAGGATGTGCAGGTGAGCACCTGCTCTCTGATGATAGACATTTGCAGAGCGCTTTAAGAAAAAAACGAGAGAAATAAACAAAGCCTCCATGCCTCTTGTCTACTCCTCTTCAGATTAGGAAGAAAACTCTGCTTCCTCTCATTCCAAGAAGGCATCTGACAGCAAAACATGAACATTTCTGAAGTGCTTTTTTTCTGGAAATTAGGTGACCTTCGTAACTCTTGCAAAACAACAAACTTTGCTTTTTTTTGTTTGTTCTTTGTTTCAGCGCAATTAAAAATGTAGGATCCAACCAACAATGAAAGTTTAATCATTATGTAGGAGGGGCGTAATGAACCTGGGATTCTGTCTCCATGGATACCTTAGCATAATTCATAATATAAGCACACATTGTTTTGAGAGAAACACACACCACGGAGACCAGGAAAAAAAATAGAATCCGACATTAACAGCATATTTATGTGATTCTAAACGTGATGCGACTGAATGCTTCCAGCCAGTTAATATGTAAATATAAGACCTCAGGTAGAACGAGAAATTACATGTTGATTAAAAAGTTGAGCAATTAATCCCTTTGTTGTCATCTGCCTACATTCTGACATTCTATTTCATCATGTTTTCTCTTCCTACACACACAAAATAAATGATTATATGGCTAAATGGAATATCAGCCTTTCTATGGTAGATATGTTGGGTGCAAACTAGGGCTGCACGATTGGAAAAATCTAACATTGCCATATTTCTTTTTAATTTTGTGATGTATATTGGAATATCAATACAATTTCACCAGATGACTTAATATCTTCATTTGGAAAGAATTTATAATGTTAGATTGATTGAGATGATTCTAAAGTGGGAGTGCATCTCCATAAAATCAAACAAACAATCTATATATACAATCACGAAAAAGATACAATTGAAATAAAGTGTTTTATCCAAGTCTAACAGTATTCAAGTACAGTAATTGAATGATAAAAATAATTCAATAAAATTAATCATTGTTAAAGTCACAAATGGTACAATTTCTTATGCCTGAATACTTTTAAAATCATTATACAATCACAGGCATCAAAAACAGATGCAAATAATACATTTTAATACAAACTTAACATTGCATATCCTGTGATGTGACTATTGCGATTGATCACATTGCGATATCGATGCTGAAACAATACAGCCCTAACGCAAACATAAGTTAGCAGAACTTTACAGAGTCGTGGTTAGGATGTAAAATTAAGAGTATTTTAAAAGGTGTCATCTGATCTGGCATATGTTAGTATGAAGTTACTACATCCCAATTGCAAAGGGAGTCAAAGAGAAAGCACACCTGCTAAAAGTTTGCTATTGATTCAATTAGATCTTCAATGAAAAGTTTTATTCATTAAAAATAGATTTTGACATATTGCCAATTTTAAATAAATAAATAGGGTCAACACCCTCAGGTTTTTATTGTATATGTATATATACACTCAAAACATTTATTTTTTCTAGTCCAAATATTTAAAACTTCTTAAATCAAGAAGCATTTTCGAGACGAGCAAAACATATCGTCTTGTTTTCAGAAATAATAAGTCATAATATTTTTTTAAAGCAAAATAATCTGCCAATGAGGCAAGTAAATTAATCTCATTTTGCTTTAAACTAAAAACATTTTACCCCATTGGCAGATTATTTTGCTTGTTTTAAGGCAAACGTCACTTAATTTTGACACATTATTTCTGAAAAAAAGACCTTTTTTTTTTGCTTGTCTAGAAAATGCTTATTGATTTAAGATTTTTTGCTTATATTTTTGGACTAGAAACAAGACAAAAACTTTAAGAAAAGCAATTTTGCAGTGTATGCACTACCAAGACAAGAAGATTATGAATCCAAGACAAAAAACAAAACAAAATAAAAAACACTTAAAAAAATAATCAAGAATCACAACATATTTTTTCAAATCAAATCAAGACCAAAAAATAAATAAAAATAGCGACTTAAAAATAATAAATATTCTGTCCGTATCAACAATGTAATTATCTATTCTTAACAAACCCAAACCAAATGAAAAAAAAGAAATTATATCAGCAAAAGTAAAATACAATAAATAACCAAAACAAGTCACACTCTTATTCTAAAACATGATAAAACACCTTCCCCTTAGAGGAGCTAATTGTCTTTTTCTAGAAACACAAGCTGACCTCGGTACACTGTGACACCTATGAATCCAAAAGCATTTTCTACCCCTCTCGACCTGCAGCTCTTCTGACATATTCTAGTTCAACATAGATATTACACATCACAGATAGGTCAATCCTTGGAGCAGAATCTTCCTACGACTGGGTCATTATCATTCCTGTCAGTAACACTCAGTACGGTCCACTACGGTCGCCGATATTACAGCAACGCACATCACAAAAGAATGCATAATTACTGTCATAATTAATGAACATAAGAGTGGCGCTTTTCAAAACAACCAGCGTATCTCAATCATAAAGCCTGGGGGGAAGAAAGAGCGCTGGGTTTGAAAACATGGAAATTAACTGTTATGATCATTAACCCTGTGGTGGAAATCTTTCAAATCCACAAGCGACATGCTAGCCGTGGCCAGTTACAATAGATCATTTAGGCTGGTACACAACAGCTCATTTAGAGGCCATGTGTCTGTCTATCTCATCGACATGAAACAGAAGCACTTTGCCTCTCCCTCCGCTGCCAGACTAATCACTGTCAGGGCATGAAACGCCTCACTAACACTGTATAATCCAATTACTCTGAGGCTGTGTGGCTCCCACTAAATCTAAACAAGTTGTCAAAGTGGAAAGTTTGTAATTTCCTTTCTTTTTTCTCTCTCTTTTCACGCTCTTGTTCCCTTCATCCTCTTTCCCATCATTCCCAGGCTTAAATCCGTGCGGCTTAATATATGGCACAAAGACGGAGATTATAACAAACTCAAACCATTTTTATCTTCCTTACAACAAGATGGAACGTATTTTTAAGAAATATTTGAATAATAAATAAACAATAGTAGCAATGATACAAAATAACAAATAAATATTAAGAACAAAAATAATGCAATATGGATAAACTAGACAATTATATCTTGCCAATAAGTACCAATATTTCATGACAAATTATTGGGATCAAATATTGGCCTTCCATGAATGAATGTACGAATGAATAAATGAATGCATGCATGCATACATACATACAACAGGATAGAAAGTATTTAAAGAAATATTTTGACAACTAATATACAATAGTAGCAATAATACCAAATAAAAACAAATCTTAACAATAAAAAACAAATACAAAATCAAATTAAACCCAAAACATAGGGATAAACTTAAGAATTATATCTTTCCAATATGTTTGATACAAGTACCAATATTTCATGATGAATAATAAAGATCAAATATTGGCATGCATACTGTATATACATGCATACTGTACATGCATACATACTGTACACACACGCGCACTCACACACATACACACACATGCGCACACACGTGCACGCGCACGCACACGCACACACACACACACACACACACACACACACACACACACACACACACACACACACACACACACACACAAATCAAGAAGTACTGAAAAAAGACAGTTATTTGTTAATAATCTCTAAAATTGTTAAGTATAAATGCCAATATCTATAGGGTGAGAATTCTGTGGTCCATGGTATTAAAACATTCTAGAAATAACATTATATACAGTATAATAACAACAACAACAACAATAATAATAATAATAAAATATCATTAAAAAACTAAAATAAATAAACAGCCACCATAACGCATATTACAAAATATCACCAATATTACAATATACTGAAAATACTACATAATAAGCATATCTGTAATTGCCACTGCAAATTTAGTCAGTTCTTCTATGACAATAAAAAAAAAGTTAAATAATATAAGACAAAATCGGGATTGGATTGTCAGTGGCAAAAAGTTCAGTCAATGGTCCCTTCAACAAAAGTCAATATCTATTTACTCCACAGAGTCCTAAAAACTCTGCATGGCCTTTTACGAACCAGGTTTACAAGCCCAATATGGATTATAACACTCCCAGACTTTTGCACTGCTGTCTTCAAGAATGGCCAAGCTACAGTTCAAAGAGTCAGGAACTGAAAGAAATAAAGATTAAAACGTGTCTCTCAGGTCCATCTGTCCGTGGCCTTCATGTCTTCAGTGTAATGGAAAGGTCAAGGTGATTCCGGTCTCCCACAGGAACAGAGGAAACTTGGGAACAAAAGTTCGGTATTAAGAAAGAAAGAAAGACACGGGTGTCCAGGGGTCTCATCTACTCCAATGAGAGAACAAGAGGTTATCTTGAAGGAAAGCCAACAAGTGACACTGAGAACATCAGGTGCATCAGTGCACGAGGACAGAACCATCATTCTCACCACTCTCTAGTCCCACAATCAGCACCTGACACCGGAAACTCAAGAGCGTCAGCATATGAGGGAACAGAGATGATAGAAAAATGACAAAGAAGAAAAAGAAAATCACAGATAAGAAAAAGAACAAAAGAGGAGTAAAAGTTTAAAAACTGAAAAAAAAACAAGATAGAAAAGGAAAAGAAAGGAGAAACAAAGAAAAGTGAGAAAGCGATGGAAAAGAAAAGGGAAGGAAAGGAAATGGGAAAAAAAAATGGAAAAGGAAGAAAAAAAGAAAGGAAAAAGAAGGTAAGATTGAGGACATGAAAGGAAAGAATAGAACATTAAAAAGGTAAATAAAAAGTAATCAGGAAAGGAGAAAAAAGGAAAGAAAGGAAAGGGAGAAAATGGAAGGAAAATGAAAAGGATTGAAAGAGTAAAGGAAAAATTAAGGAACGAAACGGAAAAGAATGGAAATCGAAAACCAAGGAAAAAGAAGGTAAGGAAATGAAAGAAAGCGAGAAAAAGAAGGAAAAACAAAGGAAAGGAAAGGAAAGGAAATGAAAGGAAATGGAACAAAAGAGAGAGGGAAGAAATATTAAAATGAAGGAAACCAATGAAAAGGAATTGGAAAAGAAAGGAAATGGGAAGCAAGGAAAAGAAAGTAACCCAAAGGCAAGCCAAGGCAAGGCAAGGCAAGGCAAGGCAAGGCAAGGCAAGGCAAGGCAAGGCAAGGAAAGGAAAAGAAAGGGAAGGAAAGGAAAAAAGCAAAGGAGAGTAGAGGAGAAAGGGAATGAAAAGGAAAAAGAACAAAAGGGAGAAAAGGCAATGAAAAGGAAAGAAAAAAGAAGGAAAAGGAAGAGAATGTAAATAAATGAAAAATAAAATAAAAGGAAACTAAATCAATCAATAAATCAATCAATCAATAATGTCAGAAAAAATAAAATTGTGACAATGTATTCTTCCACATTCTAAACAGGGTGGAAGCAGCTATCATGTTTTCAGAAGATGCTGTGTATGTTATGATGGTTCAGATGCAGTACTTTGCTGGCTGCTATCGGTGTCTAGTGTAGCAGTCAGGTGATTAGGGGAAGAGATCAGAGCAGACTTTGTGATAGTATAAATAGGAGAGAGAAAAAAACCCCAAATGGTTAGAAAAACCTCATCTACCTTAATGAAGATTCTCATCAAGAGCTTCCATTATCTCACACCGTGACCACAGGAGACTCCATAGCCCATGGCAACCAGCCCAATGAACACTTAATATCAACTGCTTTATGAAAGCCAGAATGATCACTTGCCCTTCCTATGGCATTTTTTAAGATAGTGTGTTATTATTGAAACAAAAAGCTTATGAAAGTTGGAGGTGTGCAATATAAATGTCTAGTGAAGTATTATTCATGCATCAAGCGAAACAGAATAACCCATACTTTTGCAGTTAATTGACTCCTCCTCAGGCTATCCAATACACAGTTTAAATTTTATTTGAATCTATTTTGCACAATAACATTTTCTTGTAAGGATGTATGACAGACCTGTTGTAGCTGTGTTTACCAAACAAGTGGTTCTAATTGGATTTGCATTGTAACCTTTAAATAAAAGTTGAGAATTTTTATGTTGTTTTTTTAAGCTCCTATACTCTCAAAATCATTCCACATAATTTTTTTACAATATTTAAAAAAAAGCTAAGAAAAGTCCACTGATTCTGTCTGGCCCTAGTTATAGGTTTCCTAAAGTAAAATGTTATCAATATTAGACAATATTTCCATTACGGTGTATCTCTAATATTTAGCATTTGTGGTTATTGCACTGCTGCGATTACTTAAAGTCTGCGTGAACTGGAAGTTTCGGTATGTTATTTCAGTATGTTGACATAGTTCCAACTGAAACAGAATATTGAGTAGGGGGCGGGGCTTCCTTCAAACTAACAGTAAGAGGAGTGTGGTCAAGAGTATCCTGGCTGAAGCCGTCAAACTGACATCAACAGAAAAGGACCGTCACTCCAAAAACAAAAGCAAATGGTCAGAATTTGACTGAATATTAATAATTAAAAACTTGAATAATATTTATAACTTATTTTTCAGTAGATTAACTTCCACGGATTAAATGTTGACCTACAGAATAACAATACAAAAAAATAGTAATGTTAAAGTAAATTTTGTAAATTTAAATTAAATTTAAAAAGTAAATTTTGATGTCACACAGACTTTAAAGACCTTTGCTTTTTATCTGAACAGAACACGACAAGCTGAAGCAAAACAAATTAATCTGTTGCTAGCAACGGTGCAAGGTGCTTGTGCTAATAAATGCTGAAAAACAGACAGCACACATGCTCACAGTCAAAGCCCTTATCAGACGCAGTTAAATGCATATTTTGACTTCTGTAGTCACCTCTCGGAAAGATGCGTCTCATTACTTAGGTCTGCAAGCAGCTCAGTGGGGCCTAGCAACAGTTGGCAGGGCCAAGCCTGGTCTTTCGTTACAGCACTCTGCAGACTGCTTTGAAAGGAGGAGTGGGGAAAAAAGACAGGAGGAAAGTACAAGGTCATAGTCTGACTCTTCACCCTGTTTGATGGAGTGATGACAAACTCATTTACTCATTCCCCAGCTGCAACACCATCTCTTTCTCTATTTCCTTCTTTCTACCGATTCCTGTCTCTATTGCACGACCGCATCTGCAGTAGCATGCAGCTGAAAAATAATGCTCTGTAAGAGTACACATGGAATGAGAAACAGGAGAAGAGAGAACGGAGATGGAATTCTATAAGAAAAGAATGAAGAATGATAAAAAAAAAATTATATCAAAATGAATAGATTGGGTTATTACATCTTCAAATTTTAATTTTCAATTAGTTTGACCATCTGAACCTAAAGTGGTTTTACAATGGTGGAGCATTATAATTCAAGATCTGCAACATGTGAACAGTGTAATAAATCATAAGAACATCATCTTCTATATTTACAACAATCCTCCCAAATACTAAAATAGAGTTATGTTAATAACAATAATTAAACAATATTATCTGATCTTGGAAGCTACGCTATACAGGTTCAGAACTGGGTAGGATGAGAAATCTATTGAATTATGAATTCAAGCTCCTTCTTGAATGAAGTAAGACTAATGCAAAATAAACTACACCAAATATTGAACACATGAAGAAAGGGAGGTGTAAAAAGGCAGTGAAAGCCCAGACAGCAGCTGAAATCTCACAGAAGTTATTCAGCAACCATCTGCCCTTCATCATTGTAAATTAATAGTAGCTGATTCAGTCCAATATCTACATAACCAGGATAATGAAGATGAAACCAGGGTGGAGATTTCAGCAAGACAATGATCCAAAACACAGCCAAGGAAACTCTCAAATGCTTTCAGAGAAAGAAAATCAAGCTGTAGAATGGCCCAACAAATGAAGAATGGCCCATTTTATTAATGGGCACAAGCTATGCCATCAACAACATATAATGTTGTTAATGGCATAGCTTGTGCTCTTTCCTCAAGTTGGCGTGAAAAGTGCCAGCATTCACTGTTATTGTGACACATCACAGTAACTTTAATATATAAGCACATGCCATCAAACAAAACCAGCTATTTTACTTAACATTTGTGGTTGACTTTTAATTTTAGTAAAGGTTTCTTGCTCAAGAATAATTTCTTTCACCAATTTCACTGAAAAAAGAGATAAAAGACCTGCAGCAGGATTTCCAGCAGGTACTTTCCAAACACACAAACAGACACTTAATGTTGGGCCTCTTGAGAGATTCTCAAAGGTTACGTGAACAGCTGGTAATCTCACCTGCCCATCAGTCTGCTGATAAACACCCATACACACTAAAAGTAAACATTTCCCAATTAACACTCTCCAATTAAACACAGCACTTGGAGGAAATTCATGTAAATTATTTTCAAAACTTCAGTCGTAAATTCCTTTCTTCACCTCAACTGTTTTACAGAAGTGACATGAGAAGCAGTTATTAACAGTAAACAGCCCTTGTTGACTACTAATTAACAACAGTTACAGTAAATAAAAGTTAATAGCATGATTCTGTTTAAAAAATACAGCTAACAATTAAGACTGAAAGCATGCAGCTTCACAGCATTGGGTTGCTGCCAAGATTGTATATGCCGAAGAGTTTACTAAGGTTTTTTTTTTATGTTTTGTGGTGGTTAACGCACATTTTTACTATTTGTTTCCAAAAATATCATCTAATTAGCTGGATCTGCTTCATTGAATGACTCTGCAGGGACTGACCTGTAAGACAGTTTGAATCTTGGCATAGACATCAGCCTGCTCATAGAGTTTGATCCCTTCCTGGGCTCCATTGGGAGAGACAACAATCTGCTGAAGGTGACTGAGGACCACACTGTGAGCCTGGGCCACTGCATTCAACTTATCAAACAACAGCTCCAGCAGTTCCAGCAGCAACCTGAAGAGGGCAATAAAGAGGGAAAGAAAGAGAGAGACAGAGATGAAAAGATAGAGATAGAGATGGGAGAGAGAGAGAGAGAGAGAGAGAGAGAGAGAGAGAGAGAGAGAG
>CAIGQW010000596.1:9153650-9166798 GCA_903798125.1 Danio choprae
AGGAAAGGAAAGGAAAGGAAAGGAAAGGAAAGGAAAGGAAAGGAAAGAAAGGGAAAGGAAAGGAAACTGGAAAGGGAAGGGAAAGGAAAGGAAAGGAAAGGGAAGGAAAGGAAAGGAAAGGAAAGGAAAGGAAAGAAAACAGTAAAGGAAAACAAAGGAAACAGGACAGGAAAGGAAAGGAAACTGAAAAGGAAAGGAAAGCAGAGATTAAGCAAATCATCTAAAGAGAGGAAGGGCCTGATTGGACAGATGTGGGGTAATGAATGACAGCTCATCTGAAAAGCACACGCTAGGGAGGTAAACCAGATTGACAGGTACCAGAGTTATAAATGTGTATGTGTGATCATGAAGCCAACAGACACAGATGAGTGAGGGAGAACGTTTTCAGATGAGAGTTGCAAATTGAAACACGGTGTACAGCGTAATCTCTGTTGGCAGTCCCAATACTCCTCGTCAGATTTAACACACACACACACGCACACACACACGCACGCACACACACACACACACGCACGCACACACACACGCACACGCACACGCACACGCACACGCACACGCACACGCACACGCACACGCACACGCACACGCACAGGAGAAGGACACCTGAGAGAGTAGCAGGATAGAAGCTTGTCATCTCTGACCACTGCTACACATTGATTTCCCCTGTCGAGAGGGAGATGTAGGCGTACTCAAAAAAACGGTGTGATTAAACTCCTGATTAAAAATGTGCTGAAAAAAGTGAAACCTAGAACCTAAAGATAAACCAAGAGAGTTGCGTAACTGAATAGAACACCTTCTATTGATGAATAGTTCAAGGAAAAGTTTAAGACAAAAGTTTTTATTTCAAACATGGTTTTTGTTACAGAACTATTATATCCTCTAACTTTGGAGCAATTGAATACAACCTTAATAAAAAAAAATACGGATTTCTTTTTTGTTATATTTTACATAGTAGTACCCAACAAAGTTTACCAGATGGATATTTTTTTAAATCTAAATTAACTTTTAATCTAAAGGCTTTTTTCTCATTAAAGTAATAACTTATTATCTTAATATTTTCGATATGTTGTATACAACTAAACGATAAAAAGGAAAAAAATATATAAACACATACAAATATACACACATGCATGCAAAACAACACATATTTATTCTAAAATGTATAACAAATGTACTATTTATTTATTTTTTTAGCAAACTAAAAGTTTAATCGTCAGTTAAAAATTTAGGTAACATCTTACTTGAAGGAGTGTTCATAAGATTGTCGTGAAACCTTTATAATCATCATTATAAATGTTTCATGACAGTCTTATGAATATGAACAAGATTATATGTATGCTTACTGCAACTGTCATTAAGAGTCATTCGCTCAGTTATGACATTTTAATTGCAAAGATGCCACTGTTTTTATGCCAACTTGACATAAACAAATACATCACAGCCTGTTTTTGTCTTTGTCATGACAACTTGACATTACCAAGACAACATAACTTGTCATAAATCTGTCATAAACATGAGCAAATGACACTTAATAACAGTTGTCATAAGCATGCATAAAATCTCATTCCCATTCATGACTCGTGTCATGTCGTGATCATAGTGGTTTCATGCCAGCCTTATGAACACCCCTTCAAGTGTTACCAAAAGTTATATATATATATTTATTTATGAATTTCACTAATTTAATAATATTAACATACTCACAATATAACAAAGCTTAAGGTAAAGATATATTTTTTCATATATCAGGGAACAAGCTGAAAAAAAGGTATCATGTACCTACCATGGAATAAATGAAATGTCGCATTCTAGCACAGTCGAATACACACTTACCAGCATATCCGTAGCGTGCAGGTAGTGCTTGCTGGCCATGGACGCCTCCAACTTCTGAGGCACCTGTTTGATGTTTTCAATCTCATCCAACAGGCTGAGGACATGCTTGTGCTCGACACCCTCAATCCACAGCTTCCTTAGTTCATCCCGCTTACAGTGGAGGAGCATCTTACAGGACAACAGGTTCTCCTTGACCTGAGCACAGAAAACCACGTGAGGAAAAGGTGAAAGTTCACACTTGATGAAACAAGCATCGTCTATTCTCTTCTCCTTTCCCAGCGCTTTGTTCTCGGCATAATTATTTTCAAGCGTGTCAGCAGCAGGGGAGAAGATGATAAACAAACATTTTGCCGTTTAGATTAAAACCCAAGCTTAGCGGCTAATTTACAAGGATATTATTTCAGACATCGAGGACAATTACTAGTGATTCCTAATGTTGCTTTTATGATGGCTCACCATGTTTCGCAGCTCTGTTTTAGGTGGCAGGGGAAGCAGTAATTAGTTCATTTTTTAGTGTTCATAAAAGAGCTTACAAAACGTGAGCAAATCCCAAAGCTGGATAAACAAACAGCAAAATTAATGAACATTGTTGTGTTCCATTGGCTGCGTTGAGTTTATGTCTTCCATTTTCCCTCTCATGCTCACACACATGCAAATTGAGACACAAAGGGAAGCACTTTTTTTTTTAGAGTCCTTGACTCAAACATCTTTCAAGAGCGCAATAAACAAACTCGGTCACCTGTGTCTTTAAATAATAATGAGTTAAGACGGTGATTGGGGGTCCCTGGGCACCTCTCATCAAATACTTCACCAGCATGAAGACAGAGATGCTATTCTCTATGTTCTCTGAGGCAAGTTTGACTGTGTGCATGGAAAGCCTGACACCTCCATCATTACAGAAGCCTGAGGGACGACCCATCAGACCGCATGGCTGAAAGCGACGTTTAAACGAAAAAAAAAGGCAAAAAGTAGCTGCTGATTTGCTTTTAATTTCCCTTTTTGCATCAAACTGCTACCGCGTGTTGTTTTCCCTCTAATTATGCCTCATAAATCATTCCCTGGGTATTACAGACAGCATTATATCAGGCTACATGCAGTTTGAGACTGTTTAGGTATTGGTAGGTTATCTTAGTGGACAACAAAGTATAGCAGCAGCTGCATTTCATCTTTTCCAGGTGTCGACCAGAAAGAGAAAAAATATCATGCGCAGTGAAAATGTTGTTTTAATCATCTATAAAACCGACTGACAGCAAAAAGATGTATTACTGTGTGATTGGCAGCTACATGCCTATTAAAAATGTATTAAGTCATTGTCCGTCAGACTAATGACAGGGGTTTTAAGCAGGGTTCCACAAGGAACCCCCAAAGGATTTGTGTTTGCTACAAGTTTTTTTTTTAAGGAATTAAAATATTTCAGACAAATACATCAAATTAAAAAGAAAAGGAAATTAGAAAGAAAGAAAGAATGAAAAAAGAAATTAATGTTTTTAAGGAATTAAAACATTTTGAGAAATACATTAAATTAATAGAAACAAACAAACAAACAAACAAACAAACAAACAAAAACAATTAATCTTACTAACATCAAATATTTGAAACTTAATTATAACTTTCATACATACATAACTTTTTAAGTTAAACTGATAACATCTAAATTTACAATTAATAAAAGAAACAAAGAAAATCTAGCATTATTGTAGGCAAATTATAGGTTTGTGAACATTCAGGATACACATGCATCATGGTTGTAGAAAACCTGGAAGAGATAGATTTTACGCCTAGAGAAGAATAAAACAAAACGAAACGACTAAATTAGATTTTAGATTTAAAAATTCTGACTTATTTGCACACAATTCAATTCAAAATAATACTGATAAGCAAAAACTATTATCTCTTTTCACCTTAGTTAAGAATATACAAGTGTATATGCCACACTTCAGGCTTTTTTCTCTAAGAATTGACAAACTCAGTATTTTTGCATTAAATCGAGTTATAAAGTCTGAATTATGAGATTTGTCTGAATTGTATGATAAAATAATAATATTGAGCAAATAATATTGAGCAACGATTAATCAAAGGCAATTGTATTATTTTTAATATGGTAGAGAAATCATCAATGAAGTCTTCAGATGGAGCAGCATTTAATATACAGCCATAATTCACTGATAAAATTAAGCAATAAATCACATATGTTTTAATTGCGCTATAATGAGACAGGAGACGATCATTATGTGATAATGACAGTTGTTTGTGTAGCTTCTTAGTGAACTATAGCTCTGTGTAGTAAACGTTGCTACATCTGAAAGCATGTTAAAATAGCACATTTAATAACATCTCTTTACTCCCAACTCACATCATAACTTCAGTCAAGTATCTGAAATAAATCCTTGAGATAACGTGGCTTCTTATCTGTGTTATCTTCTGATATATGTTGAATTAATAGAAACTTAATCTATTAATTAGCCTAATCAGTTAAATCTTCTATTTATTCAGCAACTTTTATAGATATTTCCTGGTTTTCTTCCTATTATGCTTTCATCCATAGCACGTCCATTTAAATGTCTGTGTTTAGCTTTAAATGGCATCTTTGCAACAGTATTTATTTAATTCAAGTTTATTTGTATGGCACTTTTTACAATAATTATAATTCTAAAGCAGCTTTACAAATTATTAATACATTAAAGTCAAAATTAGAAAGGTTAAGGAGTTGTGCAGTACATAAACATAATAAACTTGCAGTTATACAGTATATTGTGTCCTTCCAAAAGGGTGATGTCTATATGTGTAATACATGTTCTATGTGTATTTGTGTATTAAATGTTTGTTTAATAAAATAGATCTCCATTCCAACTTCTTTTTTTTAAAAGGCAAAAAACAAATTTTCCCTCTTATTCCATAGATTTTACCCATTTCCCTCCACTTGTTACCAGTCTTTATCTATTCTTAATTCCTATTTTCTGTCCCATCTACTTCAAATGGGTCTATAGGGGGGTCCTTTTTATGCTTGTCACACTTGTAATTTTTTTGTGTTGAAGATTTACTGTGAAACAAACAAAACAATTAGGATTAATGATTTGATTTAATTTAATTTAATTTAACATTATTTATAATTTATTTTGTTCAGCTTTACTCGTTGTTTACTTTAAATTCACAATCAAACACATCTATAATAACACATAATACAAAAGCACACGTCATAAGGCATTTCCTCATATAATTGACAAAAAGTGACTGAAATGTAAACTATAACTATATATGGTAATAAATATGCATATTTCAATCAAATAACCGCAATCAGATGAATAATCTATGCACAACTTAAAGTATAACAAAGAATTTGTTACGTGCACTGCTGTATGCACATTACCACACAAAAACAATAAAAGCAAGATGTCCATGAACCCTCCTCATGACTAAAATTGCATCACATTGACTGTCATGGAAACAGCTGAAGTATATTTTGCATTTTGGGAATGGTGTCTAAGTCAGTAGGTAAACATCACACACCTGTTTGATCTTGTTGCGAGAGCTAGTGATTCTCTCAGTGATGCTCTGGTAGGTTCGGATGGCTGTGGTGAGCTCTGTGTAGTGCTGAACGATCAACTCGTCCAGATCACGGTCACACTTCTCATACGCCTCCTCCAGACGGCCCTTCTCCGTTTCTCGGTCCTGCACATCATCACTGCTGGACAGTGTCCTGACCAAAGAAAAATAAAAGACATATATACAGACATCATCACCAAGCTGGTCCCGTCATTTATAACGACATAAAACAATACTAAATATTATCGTAAAATATTTCATCATCATATCACAAATAATGTACAAATATCATATTTAATTACTTTTATTAAATAACACCAGAAATATGTATTAGTGTATTGTTGAGCAGTCATTAATTCATTTATTATTTATTTATTTAAAGGAACTTATTATTATTATTATTATTATTATTATTATTATTATTATTATTATATTAACTGATATAATAAATGAAGGACCTCAAAAACAATAAGTAATAATCATATAATATCAATTTATTTACTTACAAATTTTTCCACTCAACCATTAATTCAATCATATTAACTTATTAATTAAATGTATACAGTATTTACAATTTAATTATTACTAATAATATTATTATAAAATTACAAATTATTTTATATTATTGATGAAATATGGCATTCGTGAAGAAATATAATCAAAGGATTTCACTCTTTTATTCCACTAATTATTTGCTTAATTTTAGGTAGGTTCCTTAAACCTCTTACATTCTACAATATTATTTTTAATTCGAAATTATTCTACAATTATTTCATATTATATTATTATTATTATTATTATTAAGGCTGCACGATATTGAAAAAATTCTGGCTTTGCAATATTTTGTATCACTGCAATACAGATATTGCGCTAATGCATATAAATTCACCCAATGAAATGAATAGGTCTATCTGGAAAGAATTCATCATTTTAAATTAATTGGGATGATTTTGTAGGGGAGTGCATCTGCATAAAATATAATAAACCAATCACAAGTATTGAGAAATACAGCTGAGCAAACATAAAAAATAAAATAAACAGTCATTTATGGTTTCCTGGACGTCTAGCAGTATTCAGGTATACACATTGAATAATCAAATGTAAAATAACACTGTATTGTCTTCATCATTTATATAAATAATTATTCTTTCTATAAGTTACTACAATTACACTTTCTTCTGTCTAAATGCCAGATCCAATCTTTAAACCAGATTGAAATGCTTATACAGTCTTAGGCCTTAAAAACAAGTAAATGATCAAAGTTTTTTGGTAACTTTATGGTTAAACTTGCAGTGACACCACAAATCACACGATTTCAACTGTGCCTCCTAGTCGATTATAATTCCGACTCAACATTCCAGATCCTGTGATGTGACTATTGCAATAATGATGCTGAATCAATATATTGTGCAGGCCTTAGATACTTGTTTTACACAAAACAAATGATGCTATTAATGTTTAATTGTTGATGGCATCCCTCTATTATCTTTTGAGTTGGCTTTCTTGACTTTTTTTTTTAGATGCCGGAAACTTCTGATTGACTGCAATACCTTTAAATCTCTAACAGAGCACAGCATGAATGTGCGAAACCAGGCTGCATCCAATCTAAGCTCATCCAGTCATCATTATGTTGCAAACTTTCAGACAGACATAGTCGAATTTTTGGCCATCGCAACACAACTTCACCACAATCCATCATCAGATGCCAAGTCATACACCGATAAAGAAAGACCCGCTGGGGCCCCGGTGCCAATCCAACAAGATTCCCAAACTTAAAGCCTGTCCCAATTCATTCCTAATTCAAAGCAGTGTGGCTTTAAATCACAGTAAAGGAAGGCAGCGCAGTCTCCCAAAAGAGCTCATTACATTCATTTCAAACTCTAAGGTAAAGCAAGATATAGAAGAAAAAAACCCTAAGAGCCACTATTCAGTAGGGAAAAGTCTCTTCAAGCTCGCCACGAAGCACAGATCATGTAGTTATAGCTTTATCCCACATACTTACACTTTTATGACATCATTGGATTGCCCTGAAGACATCCTAATGGAAATAACTGAGGGATAAAACTGAGATAAAAGAGCTGAAGCTCAATGATGGATATCTGACAGCTTACATGTGCACAACTGAAGAAAGTTAGTTTCATCTACGTATAGCAAGTCGAGGTTTGATGCAATGCCTAGGATTGACAAAAACAAAAACTGGCAATACTATGAACTTGAATTTAGCAATTAGGCAACTTTACTGTGTAATTAGGAACTTTACTGTGCTATTTTGCATTTGGGATGCCATCTGTCATTTTATGAAAAGCTTTACACCATAAGTGTCATAAAAGAAACTGCTCCAATGCATTGAGGTAAAGTTGGTTTTATATTCCCACATTTGGTCTTTCTCTTTAATAATATAATTTCAGAAAATAATCCTTTGTAAATTCTAAATAGTGAAATCATATCATACGCCAACAACTATCAAGGAACAACATTGTTCACAGTCAATTAAATAGTGTTAATGTTGTTTTGAAGTCATGCATATATGTGATTTCAGTCAAATCTTTAAAGTACCATGGTAAACAATATGGGAAGCCTGTCACAAGTTGTCACTGAATGAATGTGCAAATATAAAACAAACATACCTCAATCTCCAATGCTTCTACATTAACATGAACTTTCTGTAATCATCATGATAGCTTACTCTTTTCCTTCTCAGTGACCTCAAAAATACATTAAATACAAACTTTCAAAAAATAAATTATTAACATCAAATTAAATTTAAAAAATGACTGCACAGATTACAACAAATGGATCCAAGTATTTCTTATTGTTCAATTAACATCATCATCATATATATTATGTATTTGCTGTTTTATCCAATATAACTAAGACAATTTTGTGTTAAAATGTTGCATGTTATTGTAGCAATAGCTGACAACCAAGACACATAAGTATAGTGCCTATTTGATGTTCGAACGGTGCTGTTTTGCTAAATAGTTAAGTAGGTTTTGAAACACAGCCTCTGTTTGTTTTGAAAGTCTACCAGGCTAGTCACAACACCTCTCATTTTCCATTCAGAAGGATGCTATGTAAAGTTTAATGCGGGCATTTCACAGAAAAGCTTTTAAAAATGCAGTTATGTACATAAATCACACGTATGTGTTTACACAATATGAAAGACTAACAGGATGTATCGTAGCAAACATGCTAAGTGCATCTCCATTCGTGACAATTTTCTTGCACAAAAATGGGTGTTGACATTCAATGCAGGCAAATGTCAGTTGACCAGAAAAGACTTTGTAAAAATATCGCGCTCACCTTATTACAGATATAAGTAAACCGGAGGGATCTTTGCTTTTGGAAACTGCGCTCCTGTATCTGCCTGTGTCAGCTGCCATCTTTCCGCTACTACACCCAAACACCTCGTGACGGACGTCAGCCAATGGGAAGCCCCCATCATCAAAATCAGCTGAACGACAAGGGATTATTGGGAAATGTAGTCTTTTTTGCTAAAAAAGATAAATAACTAAATAAATAACTAAATAAATAAATAATAATAATAATACAATTGATTAGAAAATCGTTTGGTTATATGTTGATTATAATTTAATTCTAAAACGTTTTCAATTCAGTTACTTAAGGATCTTCTGTAGAGCAGATTACAATATTTTATGCTGTTATTATTTCTGTTTTTAAAATAAATAGTCACATTTATTGTCCAGTTTTACTTTTTTCAGTCTTAATTTAGCTACTAAAAACAACATACAAAAATAAAAAAACACATAATTTACATTTAAGACAATACTAAAATATATTCATATATTTTGACTAAAGTAGCTTGATGTAGCTTAAAGTAGCTTTGTGAAGCATATTAACCACTTTGATCATCTTAAATGATCTTATTCAAAACAGTGTGGAAAAATATCTTAATGAATCTTCAGACATACAGTAACTGAGAGAGAAAGATGAAGCTGAAGGTGAAAGTTGTTAACTGCTTTCTGTTTCAAGGATATATTGCTCTGGACCTGCAATCCTCTATCTCCTCACGATCTCTGCTGTAACAAACCGGGGAGGAAAGGCCATTGATTGTGAGGGAAAGGGTCGATCTGGCAGTCTCTTCTTTGACTGATGTGTCCGTGGACAGCAGAGATAACATAGTGGCCAATTTTGTGCCCCTTCAAAAAAGGAAACAATCATGGAGACTCTGAGGTTATTTTTCTTTTAGCTCCTCTGAGCCTATAGTCAGGTCCAGAAGTTCTTATCAGCTTCCTCTGAGGTCCATCATTTCTGACCAATCTACTGTCCTTTGCTGATGACATGGGACTGAGGTTATTTCTCATCACCTCGTGCAGGATAAAAGGTTGTCATGATGACATCTGAGGGCATGTAGACAAAGACAGCCACCCACTAAAGGACAGAAGACCCATGTCTCTAAATGCCTATAGCTCCCATTTGACATGAAGAACTCAGGAACATATTTCCTAAAGTTTCTGTTTGACAGGATGCTTTAACAGTTAAAATAATTGTTAAGTTTGTTGCAAAAATTAATTTTTAAATGTTTTTAACATTTTATATTTAACCTCAAAGCATTTGAAAAATAAATTATTATTTATTATTTAATATTATTATTATTATTATTATTATTATTATTATTATTATTATTGTTATTATTATTATTATTATTATTTAGTCTCATTTCATTGAACTATTTTTGTAAAGGCCTTAAAACTGAATATTTTTTAGCACTATTCATTCAATCATTTGCTTATTCATTAATTAGTTCATTCATTCATTCGTTCGTTCATTTATTCATTCATTCATTCGCTCATTCATTCATTCCTTCATTCATTAACTATGAACTATCATAGTTAACTATCATAACTATGTATATGCATATCATCTTATTTTAGCCTATATTTTTTCTATTTTAAAATTATACATTTTTAATTAGGCTACATGTATATTATAACGTGTAATATTTGTAATATAATATGTAAAAGCTGTAAACATATAGATATATTAATGACTGTTTGTTTATTGTAAATGAACAATAAATAAAGGTTAATAAAATGACGTGAAGTGATCCAGAGAGCGCTTTTTCTCTATTTTAAAATATATTCTATATTTAAAATCGAATAGGGAGAAGAAAATGGTGAATATTAAAATTGCAGCTTAGATAAGCAGTAAGCAGTAAATGATTTTTAACTGCCTTGCTCCAAAACATATATTACATTCTCTTTGCGTAAATAAATAAATCCTAAACCTATTTGAAATCCAATAGGTTTATCTAAAATGTTGTCCAATGGAAAAACCAAGCACATGCGCTGAACCAATGAGAATCGTCTTTCTTTCCCTGTGCGAGGTGGGAGGGGCTAAAGGCGGAAGCTCTGTTTGTTTCTGGCCCTGGCGCTCGCGCGTAACAACCAGAGAGCTGTCAACTTTCTGGAGTTCATAACTACTGAACACATTTACATGAAGTAGCTGGCCAAACACCAGCGGGCTTGCTTTGCACGGGAATGGGAGCTAACAACAGCACGCGCCGTGTGTCTTTTGAGTCGGATGAGAATGACAACATAACGATAGTGAAGGGCATCAGGGTGAGTGACACACACGTCTGTTCTCCTCCACCTGTCAAACGCACATCACGCAACCTGACGCATGCCTTTAATTTACCTACTGTGATCGCGATGAAGGCCTCTAATAGTCTTAACTTATCTAACTGGATAAACATTCTGACCCTGACTGAACACTTCTTACTTCAGCTAACTAAGTAAAGCTGCCATACAGTTTATTTTGTAAACAATCCTACCTCAGAGGAAATATTTTTGTAGAAACCTGTTGCAGTTCAAGCATCACAATGTCAACAACAACAACAGCAGCACTGTGACCCCAACCAAACTTCACCCATAACCATCATACACTGTAGGTTAAACCCTTCATAAAACTATTTGTCATATTAGTGCTATTAGATTAGATTTTTGACATGTAGTGTATTAAAGAAAATTAAAAGACTTTTTTGGAGATTAACAGCAAACATCTTTAACCTTTATTATGCAAGGTGAGATGTACGCAAGGACCTTTAGTTTCATAAAGAACTAAGAGTTCCATTTTAAACCTAGCCTAAAGTAATGTGTACATTTTATCAATTATACATGCACTTTGAAATGAATGATAATTACCGTATACATTCATAACTTTGTTACATTTAAGTTTATTTAATGCATTTTGGTTTGGGAAGTACAGTCATGACATTTACTGTTCGAGGCAGTTATTATTATTATTATTATTATTATTATTAATAGTAGTAGTAGTCGTATATTTAAATTAGTCACATTAAATTCATGTAAAAAAAAAAATTGCGAATCCCCATCGAAGATCTAAGAATTTCCACATATTTCTTTCACCACTCCATCTATTCAGAGAAATGAAAACACAATATGAAATGCAAACAATAATTGTGTAACTAAATTATTAAAATGTAGTTTACAAAATTAAAGTGGTAAAATAAAATGACTAAAATGTATATAAAGTGACTCTAAATAAAAACGTTTGACAAAATTAATATTTCACACATATATATTTTCGATGAAGTTAAACCTGGCATACTATCTTCAAAATGCCCCAATACCTAGTTAATTGGCATACAGTACACGCACAATACCTATTTCAGAGTTTACATAATTAATCATTCATTGCACTAGATCAGCACTAATTTTGTTCACACCAGCATTTGTTTTCTCCATTTCTGGTCTTCAGCTCTCCGAGAAGGTCATCGACCGCATGAGGGAACCCTCAGGGCCACTGAGCCCCCCGGTTCCCAGCAGGCCCCCTCCTTCTTCTCCCCCTGTGGTTGATCCTCTGCCAGCACTGGTGCCAATATCTCCTCCTCCACCTGACCCTGTCACTCTCCATCCACCGCCTTCCTTGCCAGAGCGGGTAAAACTCCCTGAGCAAGTGACCACTCCTGCACCTCCTCCTCCTCCACCTTTTGAATCAGTGGGTGTTTTATCAACCCCCACAGGTGAGTCCATTGCTCCACCTGCTGCAGCATCTGAGCTTCTTACAGCATCTTCACCTGTAGATATAATTGCTTCACCTCCTTCTTCCAAACTCACCCCTTCTCCTCCCATTGCTGATTCTGTTGCCGCTCCTCCTGCTTTTGAGCTTTTTACACCTACTGCCCCTGTAGAGTCCATTCCTACCTGTCCCATCACTAAACCTGCTTCTGATCAACCTGTGGAACTAACCACCCCTTCCCCTCCTCCTGAACCCCCTTCCTCTGCCCAAACTGCCCTGCAGCCTCCTTTGACTGTAAACCAACCTGTGGTTTCTCCAACAGCACCACCTCCTCCAGCCGGTGAGTTGGGTTGTTCTGTAACATAAGTAGTACTTCTTGAACTATTTTTCCCTTCAGTGCCTGTCATTCATGAGCGTTAATGATACTCTTTGAGTAAATTGCATCTTGTAAGCACTCTGAATGTGTTTGTACACTTAATACAAATATGTAATATCACGTATCAAGCCATTGTAGGTAATTCTATGGAATTCAAACTTGTACGTGGGTAGAGCTGAGCAACAGCAATTTTTTTTGAGTAAAGTGTTTTGGACTGTAATAACCTGGAAATAGTACCGTAATATTCATTGTGGTAGTACAGAATGCAAAAAACAAAATAAATGTTGAAAAATGGGTATATTTGATCGTGGCAACAGGGAAATGTTTAGCTGAATTTTATCTCTTTTTATATATAAAAAAAAAAAATATATATATATAAATGACTAAAATAAAT
>CAIGQW010000596.1:9176501-9189727 GCA_903798125.1 Danio choprae
GTGCGTGCGTGCGTGCGTGCGTGCGTGCGTGCGTGCGTGCGTGCGTGGACAAAATGTTATTTAAATTATTTTTTTCTTATAGGTGGTCATAAAAGTGCCTTAAATTGCTTACCTAAAACCAAAAATGTACTTGTAAGTCTAATATAGTAAATATGAATTATTATAAAAGAAAAAATATATATACATTTCATTTTGTTGTTGTTGTTGTTGTTGTTATTATGTGAAAATTTTGACCCAACTGAAACCAGAAATATATAATTTAAGTTAAAATTTTTCTTTTATTATGAATGTTTATACTGATATCAATTTATGCGTGTATAAGTTTATATTTAATGATAAAAACAAATAAAATAACACAAATAGAACCAAATAAAATAATAATAATAATAATAATAATAATAATAATTACAAAAATCTTTAAATATATATAGATATTTTTTCCATTTTTTTTTCTTTTAAACCACAAAAACAGAATGATACAATAAAATAATAAAATAAATAATGGCTAAAATAGTATTTTAAATAAAAAAAAAAAGATTTCTACAATATAACTTACATTTTGGTTAAGTTAAAAAAAATTAAGAATTAAATAATAAGTAATTAATTATATTAAATTTACATTTTCAGATATTTGAAGAAATTCCCAAACTGTAAGTGTTTAGTCAAAAACTTTAACAAAAATTCCTAAATAAAAGTTAAATTCATTCCAATAAACTTTAGTTGGGCTCGAGTTTTCATCTCAGCGCTTCTACATTGAAATAGAGTTTTTAAAACATTAAAACTCTCAATCACTTTTCTTTGCGTTTGTTTACACGTAATATATCCAGGAAAGAAAAGATGCAGTACACTGGCAGTAGTTTAAAGTGATGTTTTAGAAGCAGCCGCCGGAAGGAGCAGTCAGTATGAGTTGCCATATGGTTCGGTTGCATAACAGCGTTCATTTTAGAGACAATTTGAGACTATAAAGGCAAGAGAGAGGAAACCTATTGGGAGAAAAACACTTAAAGTTATCATTCACACCAACCTTCTTCAAGACTAATGAGAAATCTTCCTGTTGCTGTGACAATGCCGAAGAGAGAAGCAAAATTAATTGCGGACATTGGCACAGCATTTATCAAACAGCAGGCTACTGTAATAGATACAGGCAGACAGGTGCCGTCTAAACCTCAAACCCACCAGATACCAGCAAAGAACAGATATGGCGTGATTACAGAGATCCTTCACATCTGATCTCCAACTGCAGTTTTCTCTATTTCTATATAAAAGAAAAGATTCATTTATTTCAATATATATTCTTATACAGTTTTATATATATTATATATGCACTCCATGAAATAATGGGTCTCGTTTAATAACTGTACAAGGTTTACACTTGTTTGTTGAACAAAAAGGTTAGAATGTAAAAATTCTAATAGGTGCGTCCCAAATCGCGTACTTATTCACTAATCTATGGCAAATTGTAGTATAAATAGTGCATTCACACTGAAATATTATTTTTGTTCTAAAAAGAATACGTGCAATTTAAATACCCGGATGATGCACTTTATTTAACTGTTCAAAAGAAGTGTGGAATGCTGGACACTTCATGCACTCAACGACCACAGCTTTGCTTAAGTAGCGGAAGGGGCGTAGCTATCAGGCGCTGACGTTTGATTACTTATTTTGTATTGTAAAAGTAAAATTATCCTACGAGAGTGATTATGCCGCCTCCTGATGGTGGATGCGTTTTTATGGCAGGTATTATTTGATTATTATATTTTGTCATTTATTTCACTAATTTGGCAACCGTCAAACGTCATCAGGTCATCGGTATCCCACTGTTTGAGTTTTTGGTGAGCTAAAAACGTTAGTGTTCCATTTGAGATGACACTAAATTCATATACTATGAACATATACATTGAACAAATATTCAATGGATCTTTTGATTAAAGTAAATCCAATATTTGCAAAAATCCAAAGCCAATATATTTTTTGGGATTTTTACTTGGATTTGACTTAACTTGGATTTGTAGCAAAAGCTTTAACTGTCTATAAGGAACGTTCATTTGCTTAAAACATGTATTTACATACTCTTTAGACAAACTGTTGGTGGTTTCCACCAAATGTAAGCCTGTACAGCATCCCTATCTGAACATTGTGATGCAGAACCTCCAGCTCTCTGTAGTGCCTACAGGACTTCTGCTTTGTTTCCACATGCAGCTATGAGTTTGTCTGTTTAAATCTCAGCTATGGTTTCACAGACAATTAGCCATCCAGATAAAAAACAGGACTCGCACATTTGACTGTGGCAGGTGCTGAGATGTTGTGAAAGTGAACTTCTGATGTGGGTGTGTTTGAAAATGGTTTGTTTTATAGTTATTGTCAGTGTACAGATGTATAGGACCCCGGTCCTCTATATTTCGGTTTCTGTCGCTTTGCCTCATAACATCAATAGACATCCTGAGGGCTCCAAAATACCATCCTACCTCACCATATACTCGTGTACAAACTTGCCTCAAAAAACCTTCAAGAGTGCAATAAAACATTCAACTTCATTTCTCACAGGCTTTCCAGGGCTTTCAATGGCATGCAACCACAAAATCAAACACTCTAGAACGACCATCTAGTGAAGCTCAGCATCTAATGCAAGTGTGTTTCATCTTGTGTTTCAGTGGATGAGTCTGAACTGAGGAGGAAGATCACAGAAGAGCTGCGGAAAGGCCTGGAGGAGGACAGAAGAAAGACGCAAGAGGAACTCAACCAGTGGTGACTATCCACACACAAATTTACACAGTTTATATAATGGTCCATTAAACTGCTCAGATCAGTTCTACCATGGCTGATGTAAGGGTTTGGTCAGAAAACAGTCAGAAGAACATCCCGGCAATGGTCATTTTGGCTATTTAAGTTCTGGCTCATGTTATATAATTGTTTAGTAATAGTTTTGTTATCCCTAATGCTAGACATGAAGTTTGAATATTTATATACTATGTATAAACATGAAGTTAGAATTTTTATATATATATAAAATGTATATTAAATTATATTGTTATATTAACTATAGTCAATTGAAATGTTATATCAATTATCACGTCAATTGAAATTTACAAAAGTGATTGTATATGCACATCGATGCTCATAAATGTCTGCTTTAAAAAATATGTTAAAATCTTTGTCAAAAAAAGGCAAAATACTGGTGAAAAAAACATTTCCATAATGTAATTCAGTGTAAAATATTTATTTATGAAAAAAAACAACAACACTTATTGTGACTTGTGGTAATGTATTAAAGAATAAGACAAAATAATAATTAAGTTTTGATGGTTAAAAACTAAATAAGCCACATTCTAATGTAACAAACAAGCAAACAAAACAAATAATAATAAAACTGCATTTGCATTGTTTTGATGCTTAAACACTTATTTTTGGCATTGATACATACAAATTATTTACTTTATTTTAAATATTTTGTATTAAATATTATTTTCATTTTGTAGAAAGGCGTTACTGAAAGAGAGAAAAAAAGAACATGCATACATCACAGCAAATACTACATTTACACACAGCATATACATGTTTACTGACAAAAAATAAATTATTAGATATAAAAGGGGGGTGAAATATATTTTAAATATGACCGTTTGAAGACAGTGATGTCAAATATTAAGTCTTACTTGAATATCTACATTAAATCACATCATGAAAACATCCAGCAGAATGTTAGCATGTGTATAGCAACATGATTATGAAGTCATTGAACACGAAATCTACAAACAATGTTCTACCAACATGTTCAACTAAACAAACTTTCTCTTTCATTGATGCGTCATATGGACCTAAATAAAACGAAATCTCTAAATGAGCCTGTAGCTCTAAATCAGGTTAACTACAGGAATTCACCGCACACTCATTTTGTAATTTCAGAACATGGTCTTCAATATGTTTGTTCTCATTCAAGATTTACATTTGTTTTGCATTGAGTTCAAACATGTTCAAGTGAAACGTATGTTAAGTTTATGAGTCGAGGTACAAACTTTTTTTTTTTTAATTGGAAGCTGTGTGCCTTAATGAAAATTTTGCCTTATCAACAGTCAAACTGGGACACACACCTGTCTGTGCTTTGTCTGGATCCATTTGCCTCTTTTCCTCAGCACATCACACTCACTTTTTTTCCCCTTCTTTCTTTCTTTTTTTGTGAAAGCAATTAATCATGCATGAAAGTGAGGGACTTGGAGTCATGGTGGAGTTAATTTCTTCACATGTGATGATTTATTATCTTCCCCGGTGAGGGTTTAGTCTTTTTTTTTTTTTTTTTTGTCCTGTTCTCGGTCTATGAGTAGGCGACTGTCCTGTGACGTTAAGTTGGCCTATAATATCTCTAGATTATCTCGGGTCGTCATTTCCCAATACTTTTAGCCAGACCACCGCTCTTTGCTTATATAAAGTGCAAGTTCCTTAACGACTCACTTCATTTTGTTCATCTAAAGCTTGTGATGGATGTGCCAGGGTTGAGTTTCACGTCCTTGTCAACCCCGGCATACCTCTTATACTGTTATTTTCAACAAGGCCAACACTTTGACCTGCAGAAATTGCTATTGACAGGAAGTTTATTTTCTGTCGGCCATAAAAGTAAATTTAAGGGCAGGGTGTGTTGTTTTACAGCAATGTTGTTGAGGCAACTGAAGGAAAGTGCTCCATCCCATTCGCACCGGCACGCCATTAAGGGAAAGTAGGGGCTTTATTGACCATGATGTCATGCTTGGAAGGACAGAATCAATATTATCCTTAATGTTGTCTTCCATTTAGCTTTCTCCAACTCCCATTTCTTCTTTCATTCTTTTCCCCCCCTTCCTCCCTAGACTGTGTTGTGTTTTAAAAGTGGCTGTATGAGGTTGGAGGATTGAATTGAATGAAATTAGCCTCTGGCTTTGGGTTTGAAGACCTTTTATATTGGCAATCTTAAACCTCACCTTCAGGTGGACCATTGTTTGTATGTTTTTTTTTCATTGTTTTGTTTCTTTCTTTGCTGATTCAGTCAGTTAGAATGGCAAGCAACTAGTTCTAGTGTCCTCCATGTTTTTGTTTTTTGTTTTTGTTTTTTGTTTGGTATGTTTTGTGTTGGTCTTTTTTTTTAGTTGGTTTGTTTTGTTTTGTTTGGTGTGCTTTTTGTTTTAGCTTCGAGTGTATTATTGTTTGGTGCATTTGTATTTATTTATCTTTATCTCTTTCACAACAGTTTGTTTTAATTAGTAACAGATTATTCTACATAAGAAATTAGGAAGAAATTGTTGAAAATCCAAATCATCCATAGAAGGCATGCACAAAATCATCAATATGACAATGGTTTGTTTAAATAAATCTTTGGAAATGTGGGAATATAGGTCAGAATCTTTTCCTGTTAATGGGATGTTTACTGTATTTTTATTTATGTTCATTTCCCCATGTTGCTTAATTTTGTTATTGTATTTTTATTATAATCTTTATTTACTTTTAATGTTTGTTTTATTTTTTATATCAAGTGAAATTATTGTTTTTCAATTTTTCTAATTTTTTTTTTTTACTGAACTAACATCACAGGTGGGCTGTATCAGCTAAATCAGGAGTATGATGCCTCAAATGCCATTTAGAGGAACAGATTTCCGGAGATGAATCCGCTGGTAAATTTGCCAGTCCCCGCTAACTTAATTTAGCATTGACCTTTAATCTACCTGCTTCCTCCAGGGTGGTTGGTGGTTTTATTGGACACACATATAAGGTGTGACTATATATAAAGTACACATTCCTTCACTTCTTTCACAATGTTTATCTGTCTATCTGCTTTATTTGTCTCGGTCTGGCTTTGCTTGGTGTATAGGGCCAGTAATGACCTTAATGGCCTTTCATGATGAGCCATTGATCAACCTAACACACACATACAGTATTCATCTCTGCTTAAAGTTATTTTTTTGATTCAAATATACAGTTGAGGTCAGAATTATTAGCGTTTCTGTTAAACTTGAATTATTTTATATTTTATAAGTTCTGTTTAACAGGGAGATGTTTTTCAACAAATTCTTTTCTTTTCTTGCTTTCTTTTATCTTTGTCATGATGACAGCACATAATATTTTACTAGATATTTTTCAAGCTACTAGTATTCAGCTTTAAAATGCAGTTTAAAGGCTTAACTAATATACTAAGGTTAACTAGGCAAGATAGGTTAATTAGGCAAGTCATTGTATAACAATGGTTTGTTTTGTAGACAATCAAAAACAAAAAAAAATAATGCTTAAGGGGGCCAATAATATTGACCTTAAAATGTGTTTTTAAAAAAAAAAAGAAAAAAAAAGAAAAACTGCTTTTACTCCAGCCAAAATAAAACAAATAAGACTTTCTCCAGGAGAAAAAATATTATCAGAAATAATGTGAAAATGTCCTTGCTCCATTAAATATCACTTGAGAAATATCTGAAAAATAATAAATATTTTAAAGAAGGGCTAATCATTTTTAACTGATCTACTTAGAAAACATTTCATAAACACTTGGATTTTTTTATATAATAATAATAATAATAATAATGTAATTGTCATATTTCAGGATTTAAAGGAAGTGTAGTTTTATAGATACACTGCAGTGCTTGTCCAGTACATGTTTGTGTGTTTCTGCTGCAGAGGCCTGTGTGTATGAGGCCCTTTGCGGGCTTTTCTAATGGGAGATTTGCAGCAGGCAGTGGAGCAGAACCGTTCTGCAGATCAAAAGCACAGACTGGGTTTGGCTGACCTGCACAGTGCTGCATCAGCAGAAAGAGCTCCGGCTCTCGAACACAGAGACTTGCTGAAGATTGCACACAGTCCTCAGGGACACTCACTGAGAGAAGCTGCATCTTAGGGCACGAACCCGTTCTCAACACCCCTGACCTCAACACAACTCTTTCTCCCCTGCTCATTAACGGTCACTAGCGTTATGTTCATATGCATGTACGGTACTGCACAAAAGATTTATGGCATCATTAGATTTGTTGTTTTCGCAATGGTATAATGACCATATATAATTGTTTCTCGGCCTCCACCTGAGCAGTGAAATCAATTTTGGAAAGAAAAGCAGTGAAAACTATAAATTAGATACAAGAAAAAACTGGAAAAAAATATATAAATAAATAAATACATCTGAGAATAAGGGTAGAGAGATGTCTCATCAAAAGAGTGTCATAATAGACAGCTATAAGAAATCCATATTTCTTTTTTAATTTTTTTTTATTTAATTGGACATGTATTTATTATATTTAGTTTATTTGTTTTGCCATTTGATCATTTTTAGGTCTTTTATTTATTTTTCAATTTATTTTTATTTATAACATTATAGCATTTTGTTTAGCTTTACTTATTAAGCCATTTATTGAACAATTTGTAGCACTTTGTGTAAATATTTATTGGTTTATTTGGCCATTTACTTATTATTTTAGAGATATATATTATTTTACATTTCAAAGCTAATTCAAAGTAACTGTTGAAATGTTTTTTTTTCCAAATAGGCCATTAACCAATCACAAATGTGGTCCATTTCAACTGAACTCTTACGTTTTGAGAGGTGAAATACATATCTCATAAACATGACTGAGAACAAGGGTAAATTGTCAATGAACATGAGTGCATTTCATCGAGTATATGATACTTTTATGGTAATTTTGTAGTTATTTTGCAGCTTGTAAGCCCTCTTTCCCTCACGTTATGTTAAAACAAGTGACTGTTTCATAAAAGAAAACATCCAAACACGAATTTAACTGCCCAATGACACCGTGTGCATTTTTTTCTGAACTATCCCTTTAATACATGCATATTAATATATGCATTAGAGCATGCACAAGGCTACAGACCTGCATGTTACATTCGCTCATCGTCAAAATCCACCCTGCAGCTCTTGCACACTATCATTTCACAGCTGAAATGCAGGCGTATGTTGGCTCTCCCCAGAGGCACGCTGGGTGCCTGAGTGTTTGTTTTCATTTCATCCATGTCACTGTGTGACTTAATTACCATTTGCTTTATTTATTCCCCTCGTTTCTCCTCCAACTTCAGGATGGGCTTTTCATATCTGTTGGAAATGATCTAACAAAAAAATCGGCAGCCAAAAGCTCCAACACTACAACATTTGTTTTGATCTGTTTATTTAATTGTTTAGCCATTTATTTATGAATGAATTTAGCCATTTAGCCTTTTATTTGTTTTTGTTTATATTTTACTTGGTTTGTTTGCCATTTAGCTTGCTATTTAATGTGTTTTGACACATTTAGTTTGGCATTTATTTGGTTATTTATAATTTTTTTCTATTTATTTAGCCATATTTTCTTCATATTTTGTTTTTAATACAATTAGTTTTTTTATTTGATTGTTCATTTGTTCATTCAGTTAATTTTGTTTAACAATTTTATTTGAGCAATTTTGTAAACTATTTATTTATTTTATTTTATTGCCAGATTTTAAACATCTGTAGCCATTTATTTTCTTTATTTATTCCTCTCATTTTCTCTTTTCCAACTTTAGCACAAGCTTTTCATATCTGTTGAAAATGATCAGACAAAGATTGTAATTTCACCAAAAAAAAACAACAAAAAAAACAAGTTTTAGCACTGAATCCATCAGCCAAAAGCTCCACCACTGCCCAAGACAAATTATGTAATTAAAGCTGCAGGCATACGGCTTTGCGTTTATTCATTATTTGACAATTACAACATCAGTCTTTTAGTCTTTTCCTTGGGGAGCAAATCCCCCCCACACAAGTGAGAGCCATAAAGGAACAGCCGTTCGACGGGCATCATGAAATATTCAAAGGCTGCATTCTTGCACATTATTTTGCCTCATTAATAATGCATGACGGTTTTAAATGCTGTAGCAGAGGGAAACATTCTATAACTTTTGCACAGGCTTGTCAGAACGCGTTTTGTCTGGAATAAGTGGTGAGTTGAATTACCGGAGAGGGCAAGCAGATGGTGGGACAGCAGAGGTGGAGTGAGATCGACTCCTACAGGTGTACAGAGGTGCACGGCTGGATGATAAATAGTATTTTACGTGAAATCAGCCTCGGAAAAATCACCAGGCTTTTTGCCTTTCATAAATTGCTTAATTTGTTTTGTTTATCTTGTATTAATTGAACTAACCTTAAATTAGGTTTCTTTAATGCTTTATATTATTGTAATATTTAATAATTATTTAATCATTTTGTGTTTATTTTCTGGGTACTACAAAATATATGTTTAAACTTATTGTTATTATTATTACTTAGTACTTTTTATGTTTGTTTAAAATATGTGCATTTTTGTTTAAAAATGTTCATTTTATTATATTTCATTTTATTTAGTTTTTTGTTTTGCATTTTATTTTGCATTCCGTTTTGTTTTGTTTTGTGTTTTTTTGGTTGTTTCATGTTTTTTGTTTCTTTTCATGTTTTTTTGTTTCGTTTTGTCTTTTTTGTTTTGTTTCGTGTTTTGTTTTTTATTTTGTTTTGCTTTTTGTTGTTTTATTTGGTTTTTTTTTTTTTTATTGGTTTTTTTAGAAAACTGCATAATCTAAAATAATGTATGTTAAAGAGATGACAAATGAAGCATTTGCGACCTAACAAAAGCCAGCATCAAAAGCAAAAGGATGTCATCTGTATTAGGATGAAGCTTTATTTTTTATTTTTGCATATTGACACTAACCAGATAACGTCAAATAGCCATAAGACTGAAGATAATTCAGGTACTTTTTGGCTGACATTATCAGAGCATAGTTTATTTATAATGATAGACAGAGTGAAATAGGTTTTTGAAATATAGCTTGAATTATTTAGAAACTTTTTGGTTTGCCGTTATTTGATTTTAAGGTCACGGTCTCTTCTGAATGGTCTTTTTCATTGGAAGTTGCTCGGTATATTTGAAAGCTTGAACATGGTTTCTTTAAGTCCGTCCATTCAAACTGTCTCTGGGTCATGTAGTATTGTAGTACAATAGTAGTATTGCAATAGCAAGGTTATCTGTCATAGATTTAGAAGTAAATGTATTGTATTGTTTTGCAGTGTGGTCATATGTGCAGCATTTTTATCTTTTTTTTTTTTCTTGAGATGAAAATTTTTTGAGTTTTGAGTGGCCTGTGTTTTTGCCCTGCAAACGACACCATTGTGCTCACTTGACGCTTTTGGCCTATTTTTAGTTGTGGAAGATGGAGTAAACACGAGGGAAGTAATGATGGATGTGTTGTGCTGATATGTGTCCAGTTCAGTAGACTGAAACTGGACATGGCTGGAGTCGCTCACACTTCTCTCAGGAGAGCAAAATGCTCAATGATGTGTGGATTCAGAAACACAGGAACACAACAGGATGACACCAAATATAAATTTTACTATCTTTTCTTGTTCTTGTTTGGTTGTGAGTAAGAATGTACACCCAAAACTAGCAGGTGTGAATCAGAAGTCAGAGTTTGCTGTTGCTTTATGGCATATTCCAGGGCTTTTGGATAACCTTTTTACAACATGATAGATGCAAAATTACTGTTCTTTGTAAATCATTATTATTTGTCTGTTTATTTTCTATGTTTTGATAAAGTATTTTTAGAATATCTTATGAACAATAATACAAATATATAAGAATTTAATATATAGTATAGATTATTATTTTATACTTGTATATATTATGTTGATTGGAAATTTTATTCCAATTTAAACATTATAGTAACACATTTTTATTGTTTTTATATTATTATAAAACATTTTTTATTATAGAATATTATTTGTTTATTTTGAATATTTGTTTTTGTAGAATGCATATATATATATATATATATACAAATTTTTGTTACATTTTAAACATTTTCATTTTATTATTGTGTTTAATATTTTTCTATAACATATGCGTTTGGGTGAACTAGTTTTAGATAAGCTCCATATTTGGCTTCAGTACTGACTAATCTAATGTATATGCACAAATATAATATTGTATAGCTTCCTATTAAAAATATGAATTTAAAAGATAGATTTGTGAGGGGTGTACTTATATGCTGAGCACTGTATGTTGGTAATAAGGGAAAATGCATTGACCAATAAATAGAATATGTAATATTCAGTTGTTTTTTTAATTGGTTTTTGAAAATTACCATAATTTTTTACATATATTGATGGAAAATTGCAAAAAGTATATATATTTTAACTGTGTTTAGACATGTTGGTTGTAGGATTTTAAAAATACCTTGACCTTATAAAATATAGATTATATATGTAGTTTGGTCTTTTGAGACATTTACTGACAAATGAGTTTCCCAACCACCTTCAAACATTCAAAAAACAAAACAAAAAACTTTGTTTCGTAGCTTTGAATTTGTTTGTACTCTATTTGTGGAAGCTCTTCTTTTTTGTTGTTGCAAATGTACCCATTGGGTTGCCCCAGTATTGGTTTGTTGTTTATTTCTCCAACTTTTGTGAAACCTGCAGCACATCTTTGGAAATCTTACACGCTTGTTTGTATTTGTTTCAGTAGCGCTATAATTATACCCTCCCTTACTGGCCTTTTTTGACTTCTTTGGGTTCTTGTTTAACATGGCTGCTGTTTGACTGAAAACACAGCATCGCAGATTACAGTTTGTGTCTTGCCTGAGTTTACTTTTCAAATCAAACCTCCTGCTTGATGCAGCAGCCGGGGGTTGCTAGGCAACTGTGAGAGCGGGTGACAGCTCATAAAGTCTCTCAACATTCTGGCTCCAAATTCCAGGATTATCATGAAAACATCAAAGAATTATTACCTCCACACACCTATTAGACAACTTCAAATGATTCAACATAGTCAAAACTATGCTTGATTTATGAAAGCTTTGAGGCTGGTACCTTTTGGTCTTTCATTTTTAAAAAAAAAATTTATGCCATATTTCTCCCAAAATACAAGCATTTGCTATGTGTGGCCTGCTACATAAAAATGAACTACTTTTGTAATCTTATTTTTGATAATTTTTTTATTGTACCCTGAAATATGGAGCTTGGTTTGATGTCTAATAGCCATAAAAGGAGGTGTCCCCCTAGACCCAAATGTCATTGGGGGATGAGCCAATAGCCACAAAATTAAAAAGTTACAAATTGCTGTGAGATTGCGTTTGTAATAACAGTAATATCTGAAACATGTAGACAAGGGTGGGGCATATTGTGTAGCCCCTCCCCCTTTTTAAAGTAGCCTATAGCATTAAGCTTTTTACAGCTTCGCTAGTCAGAGTCATTGGCAAAGCATTTCTTTGCTTTAAAATACAACACTAAATGTGACTCAAATGGGTCTGAAACATTTTTGGTCAGCTATGAATAAAGCATACTATATAATCCACTCAATTACATCTGGATAATTTATATATTTCAGTTGAGTCATGTAGGGGGCAGGACAATTCACATACTATAGAGCAGTGTTTCTTAACCACGTTCGTGGAGGACCACCAATACTGCTTTTTTTGGTGTCTCCTTTTGTCTGTCAAACCAATTACTGGTCTTTCAGTTTCTGCTAATGAGCTTATAATCTGAATCAGGTATGTTTGGTTAAGGTGACATGGATAATGTGCAGAGCTGGTGGTCCACCAAGAACGTGGTTGAGAAACACTGCTATAGAGCATTTGATTGTTCCGAAGATCCGATGAGGAGCTGAAGTGTATGGTTTAAAAAAGTTCATTATCGGCCATTATCGGCATTATTGGCGTAAGTGGGAAATTACAAGTTTTTATCTTGTAAGAATAAATAACTTTTAAGAATAACATTTGATACCAACTCGCACAAGAGAAGCTAATTTTGATTTCAGGGGCACTTTAAGTTTTATCTAGAGAGAAAAAAAAACACAATCATGCCAGTGTGCTGTTAAACGCACTAATTTATTTAAAAAGTTAAACATTAATATGAATATTAACTAATTAAAGTGAAATAATGACATGTAGCCTTCAATTTCTTCTTAATTAAATTACCGGCATAGTCTTCAGTGCATGATTATTAGATACAATGCATTAATAGTGAGTGCTCTCTGGGTTTGACTGTGATGCAGGCCTGTAATTAAAATTAGCTGTGTGCTTTTTTTCTTTTCTTTTTTTTCAGGGCTCTAATGCTGTTCATTTTTGATTGTAGAATGCTTATTAAAGCTCTCCAAATGATCCAGCCAAGACCACGGAGTACTGTTTTTTTTTTTGTCAATATTGTTTTATAATGTATTGTTAGGAACAAATAGACAGTGGCAGGTCTATTAGGCTGTATTTACACAACAAGCTTAATGATTTGATATTTTTTT
>CAIGQW010000596.1:9189827-9211607 GCA_903798125.1 Danio choprae
TATATATATATATATATATATATATATATATATATATATATATAATAGAGATAGATTAACAAATAATAGTTTTATATAAATAAATTTAAAAATATGAATTGATTAATACAACTAAAATAGTACATTTGCTTTGATTGTACTAGTACTTTTATTTATTTTATTTATTTACAAAGTGTTATAAATTGTGCATTTGTTTTTTCATTAAAACAAAGTTGTTTGAATTGTGTCTGATGTATTCTGTATTTTTGTGCTGCTTCATGTTTAGGCTAGAAAAGGAAAAGTCTCAGGCTCACGCTCAGGCTCAGGCAGAAGCTCAAGCCCAGGTAAAGGACGAGGTGAGCAGGATCCTCGCGTTAGAGAAATCCGGTGCAGAGGAGACCATCCAGAAGGCCATCCTGAGAGAAAGAGTCTCTGCTGAAGATGAAAGACTACAAGCTCAGATATATGTGAGTAAAAGAACAAATGTAAAACTGCATGACTGTATTTAGTGGAGATCAAAATTAGAGAACCACTTGCAGATTCCTACATTCTGAGGTCACTTCTTAAGCCCTGTTTGGACAGTTTCTCAGGAGCATTTTCACTATTCACAGGGGGTAGTTGTTGGTTTTATAGTCATCCGAATCCAGAATGTATGTGTTTTTCTCTCATGACCCACATGAAAATCCAGTTAACTACTGTTTTTCAACACCAAGGTCATGTGGTGATGTAATTGCCTTTTGAACACGGTTGCACTTGTGTTTATTAAAAATGTGTATAAAAAATGGACACTACATTACCAATGTGCTGTAAATGTAGTGTCTGTGTACTGTTTATTGTTTAGTAGCTGTCAAAAGCTGACATTGTTTTAGTTTTTAGTTTTAATCCAATTGGCTGTTGCCATGGTGATCATGCCAGCATTGATGCCAATGCCTCATGTAAATCTAGCATTAGCTTGATCAGGGTTAGAGCTAAATTCTGCAAGAATGCGGATCTCACAAGCCACATTTCACTGGGGAGCTATGCCGTTTTTTTCTTTTACAGACTCTACATATGAAACAGTTGCCATCCAAATAAGAAATGGGAAAGCACTACAACACCTGCACACGTCATCATATGTCATTGCAATCTCTTGCTTCATATGAGATTGACAATCGCGACTGCTATAGTTATTCCAGTTGCGTTATTTATTATATCTTTGTAAACACACAAAAACAACATTAACATTATACCAGACACTGAAATATGGTCATTCCCAGCCACTATACTTTTCTGACAAGGTATTTGAGTGTCATCGAGTTACAGAATGTTGTGGGACTACTATACAGGAGAAATTATTAGGAATTATAGATAGTGAAATATAGCGGTCTTTATTTTGGCTTTTTTTTTTTTTTAAAGCATGACGATAAAACACAAACGAGGTTATGAATGTATTAAAACATATGCTTCTTTGTTGTAAAAATTTGTAATAATGACAAAAAAATACTAATTTGTGCATCTCCTTACCTCCGTGTGCAGCCATGCTGCTGTTGTAGCTTGTGTATTCTGGGAAATTTTCTTACCCATTGGTTTGGAGTGTGTTCCTGAAAAATCTCAGTTTCAAGGGCTATCTAGCCCTTCCCCTTAGCCCTATGCCTTCAGGCTAAAGAGAGTTGGGACACCCTTACCCCTTCACATGAACACTCAAAACTAGGGGTAGGGGTAAGGGGAAGGGCTAAGGGGTAGAATTGGGATTGGGCCTAAATTTCATCCCAGTTACTTGTGTCAGTCTGGTAATTTTCTTAATATTATCTGTCAAACCCTATTCAATCTGTGGCCCAAATTTACGAGCATATTCTGAAAAACAACATGCTCATATACAAATGTCTGTAGCTATTGAACCTTGTGGTTTATGTTCACAAATTTACTCTTCTTTTAATCTAGACATGTGATAGTATTTTACCAAAGAGTAGACTATACTAATAGCATGGTGGACCCACAACTAAAATTCCTTTCAAATTTAAACCCTTGGAAATCCCATCATTTCTGAAACAAATCAGAAATGTTTATAAATTGTTCTCCAATTTTAGGCACTGTATGTCAGTATTGTGAAAAATCTAAGCACTTCACACTGCACAAAATCTGATTTCCAAATCACAGGACTGTACCACAAGCGATGCAATTTGATCTGTTTGTTTCAGACAGTCAATATCAATAAGTCAATATCTGGTCCATTTACATTGGTTGCTATATGGATGACTTAAGTGCCAAGATATATAAGAGAGTAACAATCCTTGTAAAAAAGCATGACATAGGCATTTCTGTATTTATTATCCATCCTTATGCTATATGCTACACCACATTTGAATCATGCACAGCTGTATGATGCTATAGGAACATAATACTGTATTATGTTTTGAATATAAAAACACTTGGACAAATCAATCTGCAGTCTTTTTACATTTATGCATTTGGAAGATGCTTGTATGTGAGGGCACTTTCATTGCATGGCATATACATTAGCTATGCATTTTCTGTGAATCAAACGCATGGGCTTGGAGTTTGTAGCACACAATGCTCTACTGTTTGAACTAAAGCAAGACAAAGCTGTTCACTTTACAAGCAAATAAACAGATTTGAGTCAGCTATGCCCAACAAAATTTTATTTTTGCTGCCTGTCTGAACAAAGCCTCAGAGTAATTCGCCATTCAGGGTAGACCTCGGCTTTTTAAATAATGTTGCCTCTCAGGAAGCCATTTAATGTAAATTTAGCTTGGCACCGGTTACCACCCTGGCACTGAGAGCAATGTGTTTTTAGAGCATGTTTGCTTTATTTTACACCGCATTGAAAATGTAGCAGCCTTTTGAAAGTTCCGATTTCCCAAAGTATAAGCATCATATCACATTGCACTAAATTATGGATGATAACATTTAGAAATCCTTAAGGAATGTCAGGAAGTATTTTCTATTTGTGTTCCAGTACATGCTTTTTCTTCAGTTTACATAATGGGTTTTCAACTTTGTTTTCTCCAAGGATCCTTATTTTTTTTGACAATTTGAAAATATTTCTGTTTTAATGACATCTACTCATTTAAATATCAGAGTAGCAATGTTGTAAATTTATTAAATGCAATATTTGGGTACAACTAAAATAACTGTATTCCGTAAGTCCATGTTCTTTATGTGATTTTGGTTCTTTTTTTTTTTTTTTTGTGATTTATGGGTAACAGTCCTCGCTTTAGATTAGGTTACAAAACTGCATGAAGTTGAGTTAATAAAGCATTTATTAACATACAAAGTAACATACAAATACTTTGTAATACAAAGTATTAATATATGCCTGAATAATAAGATATAGTATGAGTGTGTAAAATGAGTGTATAACGTAAAACATATGCCGGAATAGTTGATGATTCATTCCTCTGTGGCAACCTCTGAGATAGAGACTAAGCCGAAGGTGAATGAATGAATAAGATATATAAATGTTAATTTGAATAGTTGATTAATCATTTGAATGATCTTAAATAACCACCAACTATTTTTAAATAACTGGTTTGTAAATAATGCAATGCTTAATATAGTAATGAAAAATGAATCATTAACAAAGTATGAAAACACATTCATTAAGCACAGTATGCATGTGCTTGTTAAAAAAATACAGCATTTGTAGATGTATTTATAAACTGCTTACTAACACCTATTAATGTAGAGCTAATGCTTAACAAATAATGAATTAACTACTTGCTAATGCTTAATAAATGATTCATAGTGTGTAGTTATTATAAAGTGTTACCAATTTAGGTCTAATTATTTTCTTTTTTATTTTATAAGTTTGTACAAATAGCCATTTCTTAGCTATTTATTTTAGTCAATAAAATGTTTTAGAGACTGACATACTAGGAAAAAATAGCAACATGAAAGATTGATAATTTTTTCAATTCGAAAGTGAACGAAATTAATTTAACTAGTTTGAAAACTTTTTAGAGTATGCTAACATGATGTTCATTTGTTAGTTAGTCCTTTGTCCTTTTTCTGTTATTCATGCTTTTTACAATTAAAAGATTTGTTGAGGCATGAGTGTAGTTCACATTTATAAAACCTTTCATTTTACTTAACCTTTTGAAAAGTCCCCCCACTCTGAGCCCAATCCATGAAAATCAAGTACTTGAACTCAAATGGCTGTTTTTTCGGAACCATGTAGAGTACGAACATAGTTTTTGAATCATTTGGACATGAGTTTGAAGACATTCTGAGCTTTAGTTTTTCCGTTTTAAACCTATTATACACATATAAATGCTACTTTGCTGCTTGTTTAAACACAAAGTTAACCCTAACCCTAACAACACAAAGTTGTTTTTGCAGGGACAACTTAATTTTTTAGGTTCAATCCACTTGAATTTGTAAATATGAATAAGTTAACTTAATCGATTTGTGTTGGGAAAACATGAAGTAATTGTGTGGAACCTAGCAATTTTTTTTTTTACAGTGTTTTTACTTGCTAGATCAAGTTCTAAAAAAAAACATGGCTTAGAATCTTGATCATGTGAAATTTATAATCAGATCTTTTATTAATACACTTTGCATATTTCTTTCATCCTGTGTGGATCCAAAAAGAACACCAGTGTACACACACGTACCAGTGTAAGGTAATTTTATTTGCAGGCGGCTAAATTGCCCTTGTAAACACATTGTAAGACGAGGGCCCCCTCCATTGGTTTTGACAGGGCACAGATTATTTGAGCATGAAGTAAAAAAAGAGGTTCCCTGGAGAACTGGAGCTGTTTACAAACGTATGGTATTGATTACATAGCTCATTTCACACAGTCATCTCTGTAATAGAAAAATGAATCATTTTTGGGATGAGGGTGAGATGTGCTGTAATTCATGGCTGGTGTGTGTGTGTACGAGTGAGTGAGCGAATTGGGAGGGCGTCATTGGGAACAATAGGTAAATCTAAACAATATAAGTGCAGCTCGGGGCGTTTTGTGTGTGGTTTTTTTTTTTTTGTTGCTGGTATGATTTCAGCATTCACTCTTTGAAATCACAGCAGTAGGATATTTCAATTGATATTTGACTTTAGAGCACATCTCGATTTGAAACAGACCCGCTGTTGCTGAAACACGAATATGGATTCCAGCAGCCCAAAGAAACAATCCATTCTAATTCAATCCCTACCCATTGCAATATAGGATAATACACACAAAGCCGCCAGCAGTTGTGAGTGAGACCAATAATGAAGCACGCTTGAGTAACAAATTGCTGGTTTATGAGTGTTACTCAATATTATGGGTTTATCAAGAGAGTTGGGTATGGAAATTCTTTCTGCCATTTCCTTCAGCACATTTTACAGTTACTACTGTAGATAGATTTTTGGGATATACAATGAAGTACAATGTTATTCAGTTTGTTTTGCTTGTTTGAAATAATCAGCATTTTAATTAATCTATCAGTCCATCTACCTGAAACTCAAGCATATATAATGTTAAGTATAGTTTTTAACAACTCTCAAAGTGATTTATCTTTTTTTTTCATATTGAATATTTATTTTTATTTATTTTCAGGTTTATTTGACAGGGACAATCCACATTGATAATAAAAAAAATTACAATGTTCCAGAATTAGCCAAACATTTTTAATCTGGACTGATGTTAAAATAGTCGTCCTGAAAACATAACCTGATTAATCAATACATGATATATACAAGCTCAAAACGCGTATACAGACAATTTACAACATTCCTACAAATTAACAATCCACTCAAAAGTGCACTATACCTAAAACCAACGCATTAACATCCATCTCCTCTTTCTCAAACACATACGCAACTGTCAGACACAATAAGAAATATCAATATGCAGGTAAAGGCAATTAAAAGAACCAACAGTAGCATTATTCATACAATCATTATACAATCAAACAACATTTTACAAGACAATATCATTTAGCTTGTTAATATTAATGTTGACAATACTGCATTTCAATTAGCCACTTCTTTAAGTAAAAGAGGTATAAGTATTCAAATTGAATAGGATGGAAATCCACTCACGCACCGCTGTAACAGAAACTCTTTAACTAATGGACTTTGTCAATATTTCAATGTTTAAATATGTCTTGAAGGGACTATGCAATCACCTCTAATGGTCCTTTAGCATGCTTTATTTTATTTTAATTAGTTAACATTTATTTGTTAATTTAACCAACAGACTACACATACTGTTGAATGTAATCTTTACAATTTGACATGCAATACTGTATATTTATAATGTTGCTCAACACATTGCCTTAATTCTCTGTAAGCATGCATTTACTTTTAATTGATTAACATTTATTAAATTGATTAACATTTATTTATTTGACCAGCTAGTATACATTCTGTTAAATTACAATAAATCATTAGCTCCCTTAACTGCCTTAATTTGCATTTGATTAATTCATGCAAAAAAATCATTTATTTAGCATATCTGTATATCCTTTTTTTGTATATCTGTATTATTTAACATCTTTGTATTGCAAGACTTTGTAGGACCTGTACAATAGCTGTTATAATCTAGCATTTTTATGGTTCGTGCAGGTCAATAGATGGTTGCTTGAATCTCATGATGCTTTAGCTTTTGTCATATGTAATTTTTCATGGGTGTTTTTCTGTTTTCCCCACTCTGCTAGAACTCAGGAAAAATTGACACGTAGGTGTATAAATAAATAATCTGGATCAGTGAGGAGAGCTAGACATGTTTGGTGGTATGACTTTTCTTTTCAGTAAGCGGTGAGCACGCACGCTGGAAAATTAGTCGGACAGGTTCTTGTCTTTTTCTCTTAACGGGAAATTTTCACTCACAGACATCATCACACACATTTCATCCCTCTCAATTTTGAGTTCTTTTTTTGAGCGGAGCTTCTTTAATAGAATTTGAAGGGTTATCGCCAGATTCATGCCGCTTTTTCTCATGTAATCATCTTTTCTGACAGTGCTATCATAAACTTTTTTTCTCCTATTTCTCTTTTCTCCTTGAAATGACTTTTTTCCCCGTGAAAGACTAACCTGCCACACTCTTTGTAATTTCCCGCTTTTCAACTACAAATGGGACTTTCTAGAAACCTTCACACTTGTTGTTTTCCCTCATCCAACAGTTTTTTTTTGTTATTATTTTACAATATCCTGGATCTCTTTTAGCCTAGCGGCACGTGTGAGTCAATCATTTTTTTTGCATGTAAATGACCTTGTTGCTAGATTAAAAAAAATTGATTCACACATTCACACCAAGCGCCGCAGTTAATAAACATAACACGCGTACAAGATATAGTGAGCTAATCAATACGTTATTCTTTTATCTCAAAGTAACGTTCAACCTGTTAGTAATTGGAAATTGAAATGAGTTTAAATTGCCTCCAAAACATCAATAAGTGTTCGAAAGTCCTTGCTGGGCTAGTACA
This sequence comes from Danio choprae, assembly GCA_903798125.1. Lineage (NCBI taxonomy): Eukaryota > Metazoa > Chordata > Actinopteri > Cypriniformes > Danionidae > Danio > Danio choprae. The sequence goes on from CAIGQW010000596.1 coordinate 9,197,214, forward strand.
TGGTTCTGCTGCTCTCAGCACACTTTGAATAGATGGACCTTTCAAAGATGATTTGTTAAGTCCTTTGTCCTAGCAGGCTTGCTCCTTCCTCCGAGCGCGTTTCTGCCTGACTGCGAGGCGTTCAATCATTAAACATCAATCAGGCTTTTGAAATGCGTTCTTACTGCGAGTAAGAGCTGCAGTGCCACACTTCTGGCTTTCTGCAGTTTGCTTTACAAATGCATTAGCCAGGCGATGTACACGCTCACTCATGGGACTTTTACACGGGCCAGTGGCTTCTTACGGTATTAGTCTTGTTCTCATGGGTTGTAAGTAGAGGCAGGTCAAATGGACAGCGGGATCTCCTCCACTTTGTCTTCAGGACTCTGTTGGGTCCTAATTGACTAGCTTGTGCACTTTTGAATCTAAAATGTAGAAATGGAAAAAGAAAATCTGTTGGTACAGTATATATGTCTTTATTCATTACTTCAGTCTTGTAACATGACCTTTTATAAACCTTTATGATATGCTGGTACTCATGAACAAAAACAAATACAACAAGAACAAACAGAAATGAGCAATAAAATGTATTGCTTTCACACATGTAAGATAACAACATTATGATTAAACATTTTAAATCAAATAGGCCTTCACGGTTGCTCGATTTATATGAAAAAAAACATAATCCCAATATTTTGGTCAGTTTTGTAATCGTTTGCAATTATTTATGAAATTGAACAATTATTAGGAAAAGTTTTATTTTAAATATACAAATGAACCCAACTAGTTCAAGCATAGTAGTTACACTGTAAGAATGAAACTTAATTTGTTTCTAATTAAAGCTACAAATGTGCTTCAGTCAAGAGCAGCGAGTGATTTTGTACTTGTCTTTTGTTATTTGATTAATAATGATAATCACAGTCGGCGGCAGGAATATGCCCGCTGTCATTTTAAGAGCCACACCAATCTAATTTGCTGTTACATTCATTTTCATTCTCTCTTTATGTTCATTTATTACATGACAAATGAAGTTTATATAAATCCTTACTAAGCGTTGACTTTGACATAACATTTGCATGTATTTGACCATTTAGTTGCGTAGTTTAATGCTGCGTATATGAATGCATGCATAGAAGAGCACAAGTTTAATATCATGCTTTTACAAACAAATAAATCCAGCTTACTTCAATAAGTCAATTACATCACATGCTGATAAGGACACGTTACATGATTTTTACTGATTTCCACGTGAAGTTGGTCTTTACAGAGCAATAAATGCGGACTGCTGGAAAGTGGCCGTGGGATATCACACAATCATTTTCATCATTTCATCATCTGGGTTATTAATTGTTGGAGGCCAAAAATCTGAATTGAATTATAATTAATTGCAAAACCCTATATGCTTTGTGTTGATTGACTTGATCTGTGTTTTTAACAATCTAGATGTAGACTTTGACAAAAACCTTTGTCTTTGATTTTTTTTTTCCAGAATGTTTAGTATCAAAGAAGGTATTATTGAATAGACAAACGATTCGCCCATGAGTCTTTATCGGTGTAGAAGTCCATCTATTAGTCCGATGACGAAACTGACAGCATGGTCGAAGGTTAAATGCATGTAAGCCTTTTCTAGTGCTTATTAAAATACTTCTGTAATTTATTAGAATTTATTTATAGTTGTGTTCAGCTCCGAATTTAATCTCACTCCAATTCTCAAGTGATCATTAAATTTAGACTGTGTTAGTAATGTATCACATTTATCAAAAGTTAATAAATGTGGATATTTGATTATTTCAGATACACTATACTTTCAGTTATTCTTTCATTGGGGACCAATTGTTGTTCTGAGTCCATGCGTGGCCAAATTCACATGCCTTCCCCATTTGGGCTCGCCAGCTTGATTCTTAGTCAAAGGTTTGCAGGCGACTGGTACCTTTTAAGTTGGCCGCCTACTGCTTGCTCTGTGACAGAAAAGGTAGTCTACCCAGTCTTTTACCATGCAACTTGCTAGATCAAAAGTGGTTAAAGTTATAGACTCACAAGATACACCATGATGGAGATTCGGTGTGGAATGTCAGTGACCTGATTGAATGTCAGTGATCTGATTGTCAGTGATCTGATTGAAGAAGTGAAGGGGATGGCAGAGAGGCGGGCACATGATGGGGAACTGAGCCAGTCGAAGAATTTGCTCTCTTGCAGGTCTGCTACTCAGGCTAGAAAGTTTATTGTTTTTTGCATAGGAATTCTTGTGGTCTAGTCTCATGAAATTCCATAACAGTTATCAGGGTCTTATATTATGGAGAGATATAGCCATCCTTACATCAGTATTGTTTTTTTTCCCATCCAGAACGTTACCTTATGAAATGTTACCACATCTAAGTGTAGAATAATAAAATAATGGATGAAGTTTAAATAAAATTTTGTTATTCTGTAATCAATTAACTTTTTGTAATGATCAATAAAAATACTGGCCCTGGGAAATAGTTTAAATTAGGACCATCAATGGATTAAATTCATAATAACAAATTTTGTGTGTGACTCCAGTGCATCACTTATCTTGTCTTTACCTTATTCCTCGTTCATCAAGCACTATCAAGATGCTAGTTTCCTTTATTCAGCTTAGAAACTTCGCTTGCATATCACCTGTCTATACAGCAGTGGGAAATTGTGACATTCTGTTCAGTTTTGTAACACACACACATCACTGTTTGAGGGCTTTGCACTCTTCATAAACAATCACGGAATATGACAGAACTCATATTTTAAGGCAAAACAAGACACTGGGATGAATAATTCACTGCACTGTGCTCGCTTACACCACTGGGCTGAAAACGTTGCATTTGGTGAATGCAAATTTAAATCGTTTATTCATCAAACTTTTCGAATGAATCACATCTACTAATTAAAACAATGTTAAGTTTAATTCAGATATCCTTTGAAAACATTTGTTTTGGCACTCTCGTTTAGTGTGGGATTTCAGAAAAAAAAGTCTAATAACACAATCTGTGGGAGTCTTAATTGTGCATGCAATCTTCAGAGTGTTGTGTAATTTTATGTCTCCAACAGTTAGATTCTGAATATTTCATATATTCCTTTTAAAATTGATTTTGCCAACCAAAAAACCCCCCCACACATTTCCAGCTTTTGCTTCTCCACTGGAGCCTAATTCCTGAGAAACGCAGCTTGTATTTCAAAGGTTGTGAACTATTAAGCTGACCAGTGCAGCTCTATGAGCATTTTATTTTTCCTCTCCTCATTCAAGGAGATATCGATCCCTCTCTCATCAGAATTCACACCGTGCTCTGGTTTTCAGACACTGTTTGTCACGTACAATAGCACCGCTGAGTGCTAGTGCCGGCTGCATTCTCCAGGAACAGTCTTCGCACGCGCAAATTAGCCTCTTCAATTATCTCGCCCCAAGCCAGGAGCTCTGGGGTCGCTGTTCCAATGGCTGTCCTTCTTCTGGAACCGAGCGCCGACTCTACCTGAAACCATAAGTCATTTTACTTAAAGCCCACCAGCTTAGAAACGAAGCTCTGTTTTCATCGTCTTGAAAGAGCATGACTTTTGCTAGTTTGCAATGCACACTTACAGTTGAAGTCAGAATTATTAGCCCTCCTGAATAATTAGCCCTCCTGTATAACACATTTCTAAACATAATTGTTTTAACAAATTTTTTAATAACTGATTTCTAGTGTTTTTCAAGATTCTAGTATTCAGTGCAATTTGAAGGCTTAACTAGGTCAATTAGGCAAGTCCGTTATACAATGACTTGCCTAATTACGCTAACTTGCCTAATTCAAATTGTATGAAGCTTTGTTCTGTTCTGTATGTTGCTTTGTTCTGTTGACGATTAAAAAATATATTGCATAAGGGGGCTAATAATATTTACTAATAAAATTAAAAACTGCTTTTTATCTAGCCGAAATAAAACAAATAAGACTTTCTCCAGAAGAAAAAAAAATATTACAGAAAATACTGTGAAAAATTCCTTGCGCTGTCAAACATCATTTGGGAAATATTCATTCATTCATTTTCATTTCGGCTTAGTCCCTTTATTAATCTGGGGTTGCCACAGCGGATGCCCTTCCAGCTGCAACCCATCACTGGGACACATCCATACACACTCATTCACACACATGCACTACGGACAATTTAGCCTACCCAATTCACCTATAGCGCATGTCTTTGGACTTCTTTGGACTTCTTTGGAAACCAAAGCACCCGGAAGAAACCCACGCGCACACAGGGAGAACATGCAAACTCCACACAAATGCTAACTAACCCAGCCGGGGCTCAAACCAGCGACCTTCTTGCTGTGAGGCGATTGTGCTACCCACTGTGCCACCATGCTACCCCCTAGTAACTGTATGTTGTAAGCTTTTTTTGGATGTTATTCAACAGTTGTGCATTTTTTTTTGTCTTGCCAGAAATTCCATCTGGAGTGTCATTTTTTTTTTCACCTATAGACTTGTTGAGTTTATCGAACTTGCTAATTTTAGATGTCATTTGTTATTTCAAGAAGTTCTCACGTATCTCTTCAACCATACATGCTGTCAGCAATTCTAGGCATTAATAAACTCGTCAAGTCTGGTGGTGTTTGGCTTTCACCGACTCTGGCCCTCCAGCGATCTTTCAGGACAGCCAATCAATCACGACGCATATCATTTCATTCAGACACTGGCAAACCCCGGGGCAAACGTTTCAATCAAACGCGGAGTCATCAATCTCCGACCCAGTGACCGACGCAACTTATTCGATGGCCGGCGACGTGATTTGTTGAGACAAAAAGAACAGACAGTCTTGTGAAAGTGTTCCTGACATTTTCGCAGCCCTGCAAGTCATCAGGGATTGTTGTTTTTGCAGTCACTTGAAAGTGTTTAGAAATGTATGTGATTGTGTGACGCTGGTGCATGTCAAACATTTAGCACGAAAAATATTCATTATCACCTATTTAACACTTAACTTACACTAAAGCCAGAGGAAAAACTAATTATTTACCTTTAGAAATATACCTTTTTTGCTTAGGTGATTGGTATTTGTCGTTTTGAACTTGAATTATGCCTTGTAAACAATGCAGATGTTTTTATTTTGAATTTATTTAATATTATTTATTCCTTTTATTATTGATAAACTGTATTAATTACTTTTACTATGAAATTGGAGTTAATCTCATGTGAATGCAAATGATTGCATTTCTAAAAATATATTTTCTGTGAATATTTTATTTAAAAAAATGTTTAATGTGTTCATTTAGTTGTAAATTGTAGTAACTTGTAAATGATTATTGTTTTGAATTCGTTTTTATTTTTTAGATTGAATTTTAACCTGCATTTTCAATTATTTTGCTTTGTCTATATAGTTTTAATTACTTTTTTAGCTGTCTATTTTAGTTTCTATTTTAGTTTTCATTTGCACTAAATGAAAGCAATAAATCTTTTCTTGGCAAGTAAAATAAAATGTTGTCTTTTCTTATTAGATTTTTTTTTTAATTTTAAATAGCAAATATGCTATAAGTTTCATTTAGTTATCCACAATTCATAACTGTTTATTGCTGTACTTTAATAAGAATATTATTATACGAGTTGTTATTTTGAACTGTGGCTAAACTTTTTTTTTTTTCTCTCTCTGATCCCAAATCGAGTTTTCTGCTTCCACAATCAGCTCTACCTATTAGACTCTGCAGATGTTTTTATTTGATGGTTGGATGGGCTGCAGACACTTGAGTTAAGCTTGTATTTCAGGAGCACAAATGCCACCTCCCTCTCTTTCTCTCTCTCTCCCTTTTCCTGTGGCCTTCAAATAGAGCCAGTCATAGCAAGCGTCCTCCTTGCAAATCTGCGTGCTCCAAACGCTGTTACATTTTAGATACAGCTGACTGGCCTTGACTGATAATACCCCCAATTTAATTTCCCAGGTATTAAAGAGGACTTGCTGGTTTTTGAATTGGATGTACTTGTAGGTGGTATTGGGAGAAACATTTTTTTCCTCCTCCTTTACTCTGCTTAAGAGGTTTGAGAAATTAGTTTTCTCCATGTCTTAAGTCTTAAGTGAGATAAACAGGATGTTCTATGTGTGTGACCTGCAGTATAAATGTGTTCGTATGCATGCAGGATGTGCTTATACATTTGCAGACTCCTATAATATTTTCAATTTTAATAGCTGATTATTTTAATCTGATATATAGATATTGGCTGGTTGCAATAAAAAAAACAACTTGGTTCTTGATGTTGTTTGCTTCCCTGAACATCAGTGACTTTTTGCAGCCTTTTTTGGCAAAGAATTTTCACAGTTGTCCAAAAATGAATGCATTATATAACTACTGTGAGGACAAATTATTTGCAAAACTATAGAACTTGAAGAGAACTTCCATTAATTATCATTCCATCCAGCCAATGTTCTGTTCATTCATCCATCCATTCATCCAATGCAATTCATTCCTCCATTCAATCCAATTCATCGGTCCAATTCAATTTATCCGTCCAATTTATTCCAAATAAGAAAAAAATAAAAAATAAGAAAAAATAAGAAAACATTGGAAAAAAAAAAGGCCACTAGTTCTTCTTACGGTTTTTTTAAATGTATTGCAAAATTCTGTGATTTATATAGCAATGTATTGCCTTTTTCCATTTTTAAACAAGGCCACCAAAGGAAAAATTGGGCAACATCTGGTTTAACTGTACAGAAACATTTCTCAGTTTGTTTATTTCACTTCAATATTGCGATACTATGGTGCAGTATATCAGTGTTTCCCCCCAGCTCTATTGTTTAGATTGTGGAGCATGTGAAATGTTTCCACAGCAATGTATTATTATACAGCAGTCTATGCTTGCAGTTTGTGACTCTGCAAAGTGATGTTTTGCCAATGCAGTGAGGTATTATTGTCTTATGATTTTTCTTTTTTTTTGTAATGTAAGACTAACCATGAGTGTTCATCATGTCAATTTGTGGGTGTGTGGATGGCTGGTTTCAGTTTCAGTGAATTAGATGTGTAACGTTCAATCCTGCTTCTTGATTGTCTGTTTTCCCTCGTCTCTTTCTCGCTTTGGGCTCCCTGCTGATTCCCCCTTGTTCACGCAGTTCTGTAGCCTTTGCTGCCCACATGCCGTGCCAGTGTTCTGAAACTGGCCCTAATTGGCTGGGTCTCTGGTTGGCACTGGTGCCCAGCGCTCACCCCGGCAGCTAATTGGCTCAGCCAGCCATCCGTTTCCACCAGCTTCGGCCAGGATTGGATTGATGGATGGCAGCAGGTGTCAGGAAAGCTGCTTTCTGACAGAGCAGCTTGTGAAGTCAATTTACAGCCCAAAAGGCAACAGGAGGGTTTCTCCATGTAGCCATGCCTCCAGAGAGAAAAGGTATTTGAAAACACTGCTATTTTTAGACCTCATTTTAAATCTTGAAACTGATTCTCCCAAGTTATATAAAATGGGGAGAAAAAAAATCATTTTCTCTGCGAAGGTGGCAGAGCTCCAGATCTGATATAAGTGGGATATAGCTTTTATGATCTGGGCTTTCCTTTTCCACCACCCTAATCCTTGATTATCACACTTCATTATGAGTGTAGATTTGCAATTAAAGTTGGCCAGAAGCGTTGTGAGCAGTACAATGAACATAGGTGTGATTTGAGTAGGTATACTAAGGTGAAGGACACTGAATTTGAGAAATAAAGGAACATTGATATAAAAATGAAAAATTGAGACTTAAATTGATTTCTGAAATGCATGATAATGATACAGTTTAGATTCCTGTGCATAAATACTTTGAATAACCACAAAAAGTTATTTTAAAATGTTTTTATTTTCTGCTTCGCAGTCTCCTTTTCTCACATAACAAAATTACTCACTCAAATCAATGATTCGAGTCCATTTATTAATTCATTTATTTGGTAAGTAGACATTTAATAAGCAGGATAATGTACAGCCAGGCGGTCGTTATGGCAAAATAAACCCTTTCAGGGTGATTTAAGACCCCTGCTCCCCCGTCTAGGCTCATTTTGTGGTAACGACTGACCAAATGTGCATTATCCCTTCCTAAATTTACATAGTAAACATGATTGAACATGTGTCTTATGGTGAAAAGGGCTGTGCTCGGATGTGAATGGACCAGTTCATGAGGTTTATCCAGATGGACAAATGCCATAATTAGATTTCCACTAATGCCCATATTGACATTGGCTTTATTCACCCTTGATTCATTCTTTGTGGACTTGTTCCTAGCAGCTGCCTCTGTTTCATTTACCCTTCCATGTCATCTGCATTAGCAAAATAGCAAAAAAAACATGTTTTTTTTGCAAATAAAGACAACACTTTCTATCGTGAATTGAAGCATGCTGATAATTGCTCCGTGTGTGGTGAGAGCACAGCCCTGCTGTTTATCTGTTTTTAATTGGGAAGATGCCTAAATGTGAGCACAGAGAGAGCGGCCACGTGGGAGTTACGGTCCTGCCACCGGTCACAGATCTGCTGTAGAATCTTTTAGCACAATCTTAATTCTAACTCCTACTTTGTGTGTACAGTATGTGTGTATCTGTCTGTCTGTCTGTCTGTCTGTCTGTCTGTCTGTCTGTGTGTGTCTGTGTCTGTGTCTGTGTCTGTGTCTGTGTCTGTGTCTGTGTCTGTGTGTGTGTGTGTGTGTCTGTGTGTGTCTGTGTGTGTGTCTGTGTGTGTGTCTGTGTGTGTCTGTGTGTGTGCACGCAAATGTATATTTATCAGAATAACCTGCAATAAATTCTGAAATATTTTTAGTTTGAACAATTTCTGAGTGCCTAAGTGTGTTGCTGTGTTGTTGCTACTTTGCGTTTGGTGGTTGCTAAGGCTTGGGTAAGGTTTTGTAGTTTCTTTTCAATGAAGTTATTTGCTGTTTGATCTCTGATGCATCTTTTTGTGTTAAAAGTTATGCAATTAAGTTGACATTGAGTAAAGCTTAAGCAATTGTTTGTATTATTTATTTATTTTGGCAGAGAATGACAGGTAATGACAGTAAACATTAATAATTAATTTAATGTGGTTTATTTTGGTTTTGTTTCATTTTCATTTTGTTTCAGTTGTAGGTTTAATTGCTTGTTTTGTCATTTGTAATGGTTTTATGTTTTAGTTTGTGTTTCTGTTTACTTTTTTGTTATGGTTTTTATTATTTGTTTTGCTTTGTTTGATTTTTTTTTATTATTATTATTTTTATTTTTACTTTTTGTTTTGTTTCAGTTTTGTTTCAGTTTGAATTTAATTGTTTGTTTTATTTATTGGCCTTCAGTTTCATTTGGCTTAGCTTGGTTTTTGGCTTTTAGCTTTTTTGTGTTCTTGGTTGTATTGTGTTTTGTTTTTATTTTAGTTTCTTTTTTATAGTATAATTTAGTATAATTTTAAACACTATAGAGGTGGTGGATTTTTTAACAAGATGATTTCACTACCCTGAACAAGTGAACAGACATCTTTCTAATCATCAGAAGTGATAAAAGAAAAAAAAAGGCTATAGTTACTGTGGACCGAAATGGTCAAACAAGGCTCACCTTGAACTGCCATGGAAATAAAGTTGACTGAGAGATACCAAGGGCAGCTCTCCTTTACCCAGAAGGCCCCAGCGGACATGAATATGTAAACAGCTCCATCTCGTTACAGTACAACCTGACTGAGGTCACACACACACAAGTCATGCGGTCGCCATCAGCATGAATCCAAAGTCAACTGTGTGTCTGAAGGGCAACCACACTTCTCTTTCTCTTTTTCTCAATTATGTATCTTGATTTTTTTTATTTATTTATTTTTTTACCTTGACCCTCTCTTTCTGTCTTTGTCTCTCTCCCTTTCTCTCTCTCTGTCTCTTATTTGCCCCCTCATTCCCTTGAGGGGGAACTTTATTCCAAAGGCAATTGTTCAGCCTTTCTGGTCCCTCTGTGTGTCCTCTAGTTGTGCATTAGAGAGTGGACCGCTCTTTTGTTTTGTCCTGGATCTCTGCTCTATTGTCTACCTCTGCTCCTCTCTGTCTGCAAGGGTGTCTTTTTCCTTTTTATTCGGCTGTTCTCTCTTGTGGTAATAGATGGCTTAGTCCTCCTTAGAGACCGCTCTCCATGAACGTGACTGATGATTTGATTTCCCCATGGTTTTCCCCATATGGCCTCAGCAGAGATAACACAAGCTGAAAAGTGCTTTAGCCATCAGTTAATACCTCGGGCTACTGATCAGTCAATTAATCAAACTGTATGATCAGGTTGGTCCGAGCTTGACCTGTAGACTGACAGCTTGCTGGACTGGCACAGATCCTGGCATGGGCTCTAAACCTCAATCATGTGAATCTCAGTCATTTGGCATGTGGAGAAAATATGATACGTTCACATCCCCTAATCCCCCTCTACTCATATTTGGTTTGTACACATGACATTACCTTTTTAAAATGATAATATTATATCATTTAATACTGTTATTGTTATTAATACTTTTTAAAAATGTATTTAACTCTGAACTTTACTACTGTATTACTACTGTAAGTATATCATACATTATAAATACAGATTTCTTATCAAGTCATTATATTTTATTAAATATTATAATTATACATTGTGTAATATATCAACATATTAGTGGTTTTAAAGTACAGTTGCTAATTACATTTATGTTGTTTAATATGTATTTTTTCTATAATTAAAATATATTTATAATATAACATCTTGCTATCACTCACTGCTGTTTTCATTCTGTTTTCAAGGGTAAATCAAGTATGCAGTTATGGTGAATGTAACATTAAATTCATGTAAAATAAATTATTCTTACCTGACTGTTAATGTTAAATTAAAAAAGGGATAATTTTTACAAATGATAGGTGGGTGAATATGTCACATGAGGAGATAGAAAATTTTATTTATTTTGTTTATATATACATGGTATTTGTATTTAATTGTTTTGGATAACATGTGCAATGCCTTTGTTTACTTGATGACAGTGGGCTTTGGGTAAATTATATTTAGTGATCTGATCACCTCAGAGAAGGGACTTGCTTTAAACAGAAACTGATATAAACGAGCAGAAGGTTGAATTACAATACACAAAATTTAAATGACAATATTTCTCAACTTGACACTAATTTTGATATATCTGTCTGTGAGCATATCTGGTGACTTTGTCAGTTCATATGGATTGGACTGGGATACTTCTTGACAGGTGGACAGAGGAGCATGTGCATGCTTTGTGTGTTTAGGGCAGTGGATCGATTGTGGTGTCAGAGTACCAGGGCATTCTTAGAGCGGGGGTCTGGATATAGGGCACCAAGTCTGATTGGGAAATCTTTGTATCTGGTCCTTTTAATAGTATAGGACAGGCCTTCTGGTTCACCGCTAATTTGATCTTTGCTCACAGAAAATGAGGCCTCGGACTCTGGCAGGACGGTTCATTTTTTCCCCCCGTGTCTCAGTAGAGGACATGTCCAGGCCTGCACAGGGGGCTGCCGGCTCCTTCTGCCTACTCACAAATGACCTCTGAACCCTGTTCAGCATCCCTCTCAATTACACACTGACCCTAACTGTCATAGCAGCACAGACTGCTGGGTAATACGCTGGCTTCCCACACACCTTTTAGCTGGATGCGATCTCTGGGGGTTGAATGATTGTCCAATAAAGGTGGTGAATTCAGGTGGTCTGAAGATCGTGTGTTCACTAACACATGAGTTTTGCCTGAAAATTGTTCAGATGCAGTTTTATACGGCACATATACAGGTGAAGTCAGAATTATTAGCCCTCCTGAATTATTAGCCCATCTGTATATATTTTCCCCCTATTTCTGTTTAACAGACAGAGCAATTGTTTTCTGCACATTTCTAAACATAATAGTTTTAATAACTCATTTCTAATAACTGATGTTTTTTTTTTTTATCTTTGCCATGATGACAGTACATAATATTTTACTAGATATTTTTCAAGATACCAGTATTCAGCTTAAAGTGCAAATTAAAGGCTTAACTGGGTTAATTAGGCAAGTTGGGGTAATTAGGCAAGTCATTGAATAACGTTGGTTTATTCTGTAGACAAAAAATAGCTTAAGGGGGCTAATAATATTGAGAATATTGAAAATGTTTTTTTTTTTAATTAAAACTGCTTTTATTTTAGCCAAAATAAAACAAACAAGACTTTCTCCATAAGAAAAATATTATCGAAAATACTGTGAAAAATTCCTTGCTCTGTTAAACATAATTTGGGAAATATTGGAAAAAGAAAGAAAAAAAATTCACTGGAGGGGTAACAATTTTGACTTCAACTGTATATGACTTAGCAACTTGCCAATCGCATGAAATTCCACACCAAAACATTGCAAAAAACATAGCTTTTATGGCTTTTAGAGCCTCTCTCTTACTCTCTCATAAATTAATCTCACAAGGTACAAACCACAACCATAAAAGGGTTAACGATTACCCCACAACTGTTTTTGATAGGGAAAAAAAAATATGTATGAGCTTGTATAGCAGAAAAAATGCACTGGGTATGCCTGCCTTAAAAGAAGATGGTCACTTGAAACTATGTGAAAACTTGATGGATGACTTAATTCGCATATAATCATTTATAACCCTTCAGATCAGATTCTGCTTGCATGTCAGCAGAAATAGGTTTACCTTTACCTGCACAGCTCCTACTGAATTTCCTCTATTACACTCAAGCCCACCTAAACCCCAATCCCACCCTTGACTGATCGATGAAGGGCTTGGGAAGGCAGCACTATTGAAAGCCAGTCACCTCGAGAGTTTAAATCTAGAGGGCAACGTATTGCTCACTATCTGCCCTACACCATAAAGACCCTCAACTTGGAGGGAATCTTTAGCATCTGGATCACCTTAAAATTAGGATCTATCTTGTTCTACTTGCCCCATTCAGAGCAGGATTTAAAACCAGCATCTTTGACTTGAGAGGCAGGCGTGCCAATACTAAAGACCAAAGCCTCTGACTTCATTCGTTAGTGGCCAGGGAAGTGAGTTTGACCTGCACAGCTCCAACTAGCTGGCCTTGGTTGCACAAATTGCCCTTGTTAGATGCACACTGACATTGCATCAGCATTGATCTCCCCAAAACCCTTTGACAGGATATTAATCAAGGTCCTAAAAAGCTCAAACTCAGGGCTTCGAACTGTGCAAACCACCAGGAGTCTTTTTTCTCAAACGTACACATTTACACCTTCTCATTATCACCTTTATTCCCGCTCTTCTCAGTGCCAATTAGGTCTGAACAGACTTGCCGTGACCTGACATTTGGCCTTTGACCTGTGCCTGCTGGACTGGTGAACTCTTGGCACATTGTAAGTTTGTTCTGGCAACTGAATTCCTGGTGATGGATGTTGGGGCCTGAGTAACTCTGACCTTGCTCAGTTTGGTTGTCGAAGGTCATGGTGAAAAAGACAGAGTTTTTAACAAAGAGCTTGATTTGTTGTCATGTGTGGGTGGCTGCGGGCAGTGCTTGCAAGCGCTTTTTTATGCTTTATTAAGAAGCGGACCAATGCACAAACCTTTACGGACCCAAATTCAGCTGCCTAAGGAAGAACAGGGTGATGTTTTAAAATATCTCACTGACGCAGCACATGCTTCTACCTGTTATGATGGTACATTCTCAAACTTTGCAGTGCTCGGCTAATTAAAAACATTGCCGTTCTTAATTATTCAGCTGCATCTAATTGATATTCAACAAGAAACTCTTCCTTCTAAATGACCCGTTTAATTTGACCATGGGGTCTGCTGTGCTGATGCTGAAGTCATCATGCCTGTGCGAGAGTGGAGATTGTGTGGGAAGAGTCGGGGTTGCAATTAAAACAAAGTTTTTAGACGCATTATGTTTATCTACGTTTTTATTTTTTTGAGTTAGTGCCGGAGGAAATGCAGCCCATCTGTTGCTTTGGGTCTCGCTGAGTTCTTGCTTGGCGGATACAGAATGATAAATGTCACCGGGCATCTGTTTTTGTTGCTCATCTCACAAAAGATGCCTTTGTTGATACCGCTGATGGTGTTTTTAAAAGAAGAGTTTGGATTCTAATCAACTTAATGTCTGTCTATGGCACATTGGCTGGCTGACTCGTCCCCCTGTGTCTAGCTATTGTGTTTTCGCTGGAGCACTTACAGCGTTGTGCATTAAGGCATTAGATTGAAAACAATCATTAATTTTTTTGAGCTATCATTTTTTTTATCAATTTTTTTTTAGCTATTATTTATTTCATAATGAGTGTGAGTGGGCAAGGACACAGTGCAAATATTGTCTGAGGGAGAGCGAAGTTTATAACACATATAATGAGAAATATCATTTTCCTTGACCTTTAGAAATAAAATAGTTCATTGTTCTCTGAAATTGTGTAACTTTTATAATATACTTTTTAAAGATAAATTGCAAAAATAACTTAAAAACATCTCTCTGTCTCTCTCTCTCTCTCTCTCTCTCTCTCTCTCTCTCTCTCTCTCTCT
>CAIGQW010000596.1:9214511-9230799 GCA_903798125.1 Danio choprae
GTGTGTGTGTGTGTGTGTGTGTGTGTGTGTGTGTGTGTTCCAGCTTTTGAATACTGAATGCAATTATAGGAACTTCATCGTTAAATTGCTGTTCTCTCTCTCTTTCTCTCTCCTTTTCTTTCTGCTTTCTCACTCCAGCAGATGGAGAGAAAGGTAAGGCACAAGAGAGATTTGATTTATACGTCCCATATCTGCCTCAACCTGCTTCCTGCTGCAGTACTGCATGCTCTCTCTCTCTCTCTCTCTCTCTCTCTCTCTCTCTCTCTCTCTCTCTCTCTCTCTCTCTCTGTGTGATTTACTGCTGAGTTTTTTTTTCCAATTTATGCCATCTTTTCTTTGGCGTTGTTTGTACTCCAGCTAAGAAATAATTCTTCATTCTTTATTTTCCTCACAAAATAAATTAATCACGGCTGAATGGAAATTGCTGAATCTATAACAATCAGAGATTTTGCATGGGTGTTTTGTTACATCTGCAACCACCAGCACAACATAACATAAAATGCCCTTTTGTTATAGCTATTACAGTCAACTAAAACAAAATCATAATAATTTCTTTATGTTTTAAAACTTATAAATTAAGAAATGTATCGATTAAAAAAATGAAACTAAACTAAAAACAATTGATTTATGGGAAAATTCACTTTATCGGAAAATGAATGGAATATTAAGTATCTTATGACAAAGCAAATTATTTAAATATTAGCTGGATATATTTGGATATATAAATAAGTATATATTAGTATGTTTGTTTGGTTGTTTGTTTTTGTTTTCATCTAGCATATTTATTGTTAGAATAAGTAATGTAATTTGTCACCGGCCTTGACAGACTTGCTGAAAATACTTGTTAGATGCACCATTATTTATATATTTTCCTTCGGCTTAGTCCCTTTATTCAGCAGGGTTCACCACAGCGGAATGAACCGCTAACTTAATCAGCATATGTTTTACACAGCAGATGCTATTCCAGCTGCAACCCAGTACTGGGAAACATCTATACACACTTATCGTCGCCCCCGCTCGACCGAAAGGGAGTCGGGTCCAGATCCCCGAGCCCGGAGCGGTGGAGACGGGCGCCGCGAGGCGCCCAGTGCGGTGACGCAAACAAACCCGGAGATGCCGGCGGGTGCCCCGGGAAAGAGTTCTCTTTTCTTTGTGAAGGGCAGGGCGCCCTGGAACGGGTTCGCCCCGAGAGAGGGGCCCGCGCCCTGGAAAGCGCCGCGCTTCTGGCGGCGTCCGGTGAGCTCTCGTCGGCCCTTGAAAATCCGGGGGAGAAGGTGTAAATCTCGCGCCGGGCCGTACCCATATCCCACACACTACACTATGGCCAATTTACCATTATGGTGAATTTTCAGTTCACCTATACCACATGTCTTTAGACTGAGGGGGACACCGGAGCACCCGGAGGAAACCCACGCGTTCACGGGGAGAACAGTGCCTACTGACCCTGCTGGGGCTCGAACCAGCGACCTTCTTGCTGTGAGGTGACAGGTCTAACCACTGAGCCACCGTGTCCCCCTTCCCTAAAAATAAATTTGTATAATCTAAAATATATAGTTTTATTCATATATATATTGTTATTTTCTAACTTGAACTGCCAATAATACCACCAATCAAACATGTACCTGTCTGTTCTTTCTCAAGAAAGCATTGAAGACAGAAAAAGCCATAAAACAAATCAAATGAGTAAACATGGCTGTCAGTGTACAGTATCTCCACTGCGAGTGTGTTTATAAATGGGTGAGGGTCATTTCCAGTAGCTGAAGGTCAGCTGGGACAGAGGGGGAGAGGCATGAGTGATGGGACCAAGAATCATGGATAAGACCATAAAGATTCCTATTCTTCCACAGCTGATGTTATCACACAACACACAGACTAAGCCTTTAACACACAGAGACGCTTCTGCATGAACCTTGTCATGAACTGATGCCCTTGGAATAATCAAAGGTGTATGTCATCTCTCACAATATACCAGCAACCTGAGGCCGTAATGATTCCATGCATCTCTTCATGCTAGAGAATCTACTGTGCTGTTATGTGTAAAAAAAAAAAAAATCATATTTTACTGTAGATTAGTAGTTATGATGGTGACTGAAGAAGTATACTCAAGTTATGTTAATAGATACCCTCCAAATGTCATATTCACTTGTGCTATTCCAAACTTGACTTGCTTTCTTTCATTAAGCACAACAGGATAAATTTAACAGAATCTTTTCCATACAATAAAAGTCACTGGTGACCAGGGGCTATTAAGCTGCAAACGATTTAAAACACCATGTGCTATATTCCAAGTCTTCTTAAGACATACAGTAGCTTTTATGTAAGAAAAAGATCAATATTTACGTCGATTAAAAAATAAAAAGCTACATAAGTTGCTTAATTCGCATGGGCTTATCTGGTTGTTTTTAAGAAACTGCATTTATTTAAAGCTTTTATTATGTAATTGTTGGTTCTACTAACGAGTAAAAAACTGTCTTACCTTTCATTATATAGAATAATCAATTAATCTCAGAAGCTTCAATTACAGTAAACAAGTTATTATATTTTAGTTTGTTTTTTCTTGTGGTCTTTCAAATGACTTTACTTCAAATGTGAACAAGTAGTTTTTTGTTAACTGTTATGTTTTTTTTAGAGTGCTTTTCCAATTTTGGGAGCATGACAACTTAGTTTATATGACAAAGAACAGTACTGACATTCTTCTAATCTCTTTTTGGAAGTCTTGTCAAATGTTAATGAAAGCTTTGAATATAGCAAATGTAATTTTGTTAATTTTAGGGTGCTTTTTATCAGTCTATCTTTAAATGTAAATAAAAGAGAAGCATGACCATTCTGCTAAACGCCTCTTTTTACAATCTACCAAATGACTATGGAAGCTTCAACTATAAAAAACATATCCTATTGTAAAACGTTTGTCATTTGTAGAGCTTGATTTCCCATGTGCTATCATTGTATGTAAAACAGCAGCATGAACATCCCACTAAACATCTAATTTTACAAATGCTAAAGTTACTCAGTGATGTTTTTTTCTCTCTTCTGTACTGCACTGAATATTCTGCATCCAACTCTATCTATCTATCTGTGTGTTTCCCACAGGCCAGACAGTTAGAGGAGAGAGACAAAGAGCTCCGGAAACAGGACGCTTTCTACAGAGAACAAGTGGCCAAGCTGAAAGAAAGGGTATGACCTGCACATTTGCACTTACATTACCCACAGCTTCTGAATATATAGCGATGATCGGCAAAGCGCTACATTATGACTAACATGATATGATAACAGTAATGCTTGACAGTAATTCACTAATGTGCAGAATGGGAGATGAGCCGTCCTGAGCTAGAATGTGAGTCCGTTATGGAGGTAAAGCTCTACAGAGAGTTCCTTCTCTGCTATATAATGGCGAGGCAGCTTGTCTTGATCTGTAATGTGCATCTCTGCAACCTTGCTTGCTTGTTTGTTGTGTCCTCAAACTGACACCCTCCTGCAGCTCGTGGTCAGATCCTCCTCTGAGTCTGTGGGATGGGAGGCAACTCTTTGTCCTCAAACGGACATGCACATACTGAGCTCCCAGTACAGGGTGCGAAAATGGTGGATGTCTGGTGATGACCCATTTTAAAGTGCAGGTTGTGTGTCCATAGGCATTTCAGCAGGTTAACCCTCTGTAGTCATCACTTTCTGCTTTTTACAACTTAGCGTTTTAGCACTATGCTTAGGCTTTTGGAGTAGGGCTGTACGATATTTGAAAATTGATATTGCGATATTTTGTTTTTCTGCAAATATTTTTACGATAAATACAATTTCGCCAAATGACTTGAATAGTTTTTTTTTTAAGAATTTAAAGGTTGATTAGGATAATTTTGCATAACACATCATCAAATTACAAACATAGATCAATACAAAATAGCAAAGATGCATTTGATATAAACAGCGCATTTCTGATTTTCTGAGAAGTCGTATAGTATTCAAACATGGAACTCATTCATTCATTCATTTTCTTTTCGGCTTAGTCCAGCATATGTTTTTACGCAGCGGATGCCCTTCCACCTGCAACCCATCACTGGGAGACATCCATACACACTCATTCACACACATACACTACGGACAATTTAGCTTACCCAATTCACCTATACCGCATGTCTTTGGACTTTTTGGGGAAACCAGAGCACCTGGAGGAAACCCACGCGAACACCGGAAGAACATGCCAACTGATCCAGCCGAGGCTTGAACCAGTGACCTTCTTGCTGTGAGGCGAACGTGCTACCCACTGCGCCACCGTGATGCCCAGACATGAAACTTTCATCCATTCATTTTCCTTCGGCTTAGTCCCTTATTTATCAGGGGTCACCACAGCAGAATGAACCGCCAACTATTCCAGCATATGTTTTACGCAGCGGATGCCCTTCCAGCCGCAACCCAGTACTAGGAAACACCCATACACTCTCGCATTCATACACTCACTCATACACTACAGACAATTTTTAGTTTATCCAATTCACCAGCGCATGTCTTTGGACTGTGGAGCACCAGCACAGGGAGGACATGCAAACTCCACACGGAAATGCCAACTGGCCCATCTGGGACACGAACCAGTGACCTTCTTGCTGTGAGGCGACAGTGCTAACCACTGAGCCACCATGCTGCCCGACATGGAACTTAATAATAATTAAATAATTAAAGAATAATTAAATGGAAAATATCACTGTATGGTGATATCACATACATAATCTTTGTAATCTAAAGCTACAAATGGATGGGCAAACTTTTTACCATAAAGTATCTAAAGTACCTAAAACATAAAGTATGTGATGTAGCATAAAATATAAAAATAATCACACCATCCAAAAGTTTAATTAAATTACATATTTTTATGTTAATGGTTATGAAAATTACACTAATATGTTATTATATATTTCCATAGGTATCTTTTTGCATATTTTACTTATACTTTTCATATTTTATATATTAATATGTTAATATTTGCTCTTGGAAACTTGGATCTTGGAAAGTTTTATTGTAACATATGGGAATATAACAAAAAGTTATAAAAGTCTTATTGTTCATTGATGTTTAGGTCATGGAAGTTCCCATAGTTAAAGAATTACACACACACACACACACACACACACACACACACACACACATTACATTATAATATTACAGTATATATTGTTGTCTAAATTCACAGTATATTGAGTTTTAATCTGTACCAAGCTTGGTCCATAAAAGCCACTTAAAAGCTTCCATTATAAGTGATTTACTGTAACTGTTTCTTCTTCTCTTTCTTTCTTTTTTTTTTACACACAGTAAAAGATGAGAGTGTGGTTATCGACAACATTCCACAAAGGCAGCCCATAGACATTTGGCTGGAAAATACCTCACAATATTATTTTAAAGCTCCATTTAGTCAGTGATTAGACTCATCCTGTATGCATGAAACCGGCTGATCTTGCAGACGGCAGGGAGCTTTAGCTCAGTCTTCACAAGGACAGCTCTCACCTCGTTTCAGAGGCATTATTGATCATGTGCAGCTTCATTTATCACTTATCGACCTCTGTTCAATATTCCTGGCATTGTGTCAACATACTGTATATACAAACACATACACAGACCTCGACCCTGCTGGACATTAATGTGTCTGTGCCTAATGCATTTGTGAATCAGGATTCGTTGGTTAGACACCATGAATAATAAATGCTCTGGGTTTCACACAAGACCATGTACCGTCCTACTCCATATACAAGAACCATCAGATGCAGATTAGCATTATTATTTATTTATTTATTTATTTATTTATTTATTTATTTATTTTTATTGTACATTTATTTTCCTTTAGCTTAGTCTCTATTTCAGAGGTTGCCACAGCGGAATGGACCACCTTTTGAAATTATTTTATTTGTATTTTTATAATTAATGTTATTATTCATTTTATAAATATTTATTTTATTATTAATAATACTATTATTATTTTTTTATATTTATTTATTATTTGTATTTTTATTTGTATTATTAATGTTATTATAAATTGTATTATTATTATTATTATTATTATTATTATTATTATTATTATTATTATTATTATTATTATGTATTATTATTATGATCATTATTATAATTATTATTATTATCATTATTAGTATTTACTACTACTACTACTACTACTACTACTACTACTACTACTACTACTACTACTACTACTACTACTACTACTACTAATAATAATAATAATAATAATAATAATAATAATAATAATGATGATGTTGATAGTTGTTCTTATACATGAAATTGATTTTATAATTATTTTTTCAATTATTTATTAAATTTAAGTAATTTTTAATAATAATAACAATCATCATCATAATCAGCTAAGTTAATCAGTAAAAATAAAGCCATGGTACTATTCACTGCAAATGTATATACTTACAGCCACATTATCCTTGGTTTTTGGTGTGAATTTGTCAGAATATCTGATTTATGTCTGATGATGACAAAGGATTTGTTTGTGTCTGCACTGGATCACAAGATTTACAGCAAATAATTGCTTACATTTGCATCAGTGTGCAAACATATTCAGATGACTTGCAATACACGTCATGTGAACCATTTCTATGATGCCTTATGCTGCTTTTGTGTAATTTTTTTGAGGCTTAAACAATCGCATGGAAGCAAAATGACCAATATGTTCTACAAAATCAACTGTGTAACAAAAAACTAAGAAAACCAATTTGCAAATCATTCAGGGAACCACAAGATTGATTTTGAATATACCGCAATATTCTGTCTTGTCACTCAATTTTCTCCAGGCTTTGGACTGCAACAATACCAGCAAACCAAAGGGGGTGAAAAAAGAGCAAATGAAAGATACAGGGAGAGGAGAGAATAAAGCGCAGATATATATTACATGTCTCTTTCAATTGAGTTTCCTCGTTTATCAGTGGCCGGTGTTTGACAGCCCATCACAGCTCGGGAGACGCCGCCTGCCACCTTCAGCCTACTTATTGGCCCCGGCCACTCAAATTGCCTCTGAAACAATATCTATATATGTACTGCATGTATATATTCGCCTCAGATTTTCACTCAATACTCAATCTCAAATTTCCATTGGGCACTCTCCACATTTATCAGACACACTTTTTAGTTTTTTTTTACTTTGCTCAATTGCATTAATAGTGGTTTTGTGTCTTTGGCATGATGCTCTGTCATGACCACAGTGGAGATGCTGAAGAAAATTGCCAATGTTGAACATAAATGTTGTTGTTCTTTCTTTAAAACATCCTTGTTTTTTTTGTTCTTCCTCGCTTTAAGTGTGTGGTTTAGTAATATGTATTATGTAAAATCCTTTATCTTTGATTGCATACTAAGCCTTTCAGGCTTAATGATAAAATTCCTGAAGTATTTTACACCTTTAATTTTAACTCCACGTTTATTTACATGCTCCACTTTAATAATTTAATTAACTGTTATTTGATTTTACTATCATTTACTATTTACTAATTTATGTCTATTATTAGACATAAATACTAAATGAGCGTAGTATTTGTTTTTGTAATGCATTTTATTATTTCTTAGAATACATCTGGAGTGGGATTTCTGGTGATACTGTATTGAATGATTAATCAATTGTATTGTATTGTTATTAATAATAATAATAATAATAATAACAATTGATGAGTTTCTCATCTGCGTATAATTGATGCTGCTTTTGTGTCATTTTTTTAGGCTTAAAACTGTTATATTATTATGTATTTACTTTATTATTTATTTAAATGTATTATTTCTTAAAATGTTATATTATTATTTCTTAAAATGTTATATAATGTATTGAATTATATTATTAAAATAGTATTATATTGTATTGTAATATTATATTATATTATTATTATTATTATTATTATTATTATTATTATTATTATTATTATATTTTATTATTTTTATTGTATTATTATTATTATTATTATTATTATTATTATTATTTAAACATTATTATTATTATTATTATTATTATTTATTTATTAATTTATTGACTAAATCGCTTATAATATTTTTGCATACATATTTAAACTAACCCATGATTTATTTATTTCCTTTTTTATTTTAATTTTACATTTTTATTTTTTGCTGTAGCATGCTCCAAAGAAGAACTGCTGCTCAATTTTCGAAACATAATTCTGATGGTGTGCAGGCTAATCTGGATTTATTTGTCTGAAATTGATCACCAATAAAGGTGAATCCACACTAAAAGTTTTAGTACAGTTTATCACATGATGTAATGCAATTTATTGCATACAACTTTTTTCTTCTTCTTACAACTCTCCATTCAAAGCTGTGATACAGACTTCCAGGGGCTGTTACCTAGCAACACTATAGGATGTAGTCGTAGTAACCTGCAGTGATGCTACAAATGCATTTGAATGTAAATCGCTCTTCGATGCATGTTAAGCTCTCTCTCTCTCTCTCTCTCTCTCTCTCTCTCTCTCTCTCTCTCTCTCTCCCTCTTCCTGTTGCTCGTTCTTGCTGACGGCATTGTTAAGAGAAGAGAGTGTGTTGTTTTATTTGAGATCAGTGTGTGGTCATTATCTTTTCCCTCCCTGTAGACGAGACACTGGAAAAGGGACAGCGTCTGTCTCCGCATGAGGCTTCGTTAATTTAATTAGCAGAGTTTTATCTAGACAAGAGGCACAGCTTGAGTTTTGCACTCCTAGTCATGTCCCCTTGTTTCCTTTACAGCTAAAAAATATGAATAGTTCTTTTTTTCATAGTTTTCGCATTGTCGAGTCATTCCAAATGTTGTAAAATGTCACCAATATATTGTTCTGAATATGTTTCGGAACCGAATGTTTTTGTATAATTTTTGCATAGAGTTGCAGCATTTGTGTTTGATTGGGACATTTAAACTGCTCTGTTTAGTTGCGTAGTCTCCCGCAGTAAGAGGCAATGATGGAAGGATGGAATCCACAGGCATCTGTTCTGCTTTTCTTCGCTGTTTGCAGTCGCCAGCTTTGATTTGTTAAAGCTCGGTCTCGCGCCTCCGCCGGTGCACTACGGACCCAATATGGCTGCCATGCTGTTGAGCCATAATGGCCGTCTCAGCGGGGGTTTCCCTCCACATCCTCTCTGGTCTGTGAGAGATAACACAGCCTGCTGATTACTGCGCTGTTGCTCAGATCTCTCATTATAAAGCCTGTGAGATTTAATTTGAAAGTGGGGCTGTTTCCCAAAACACCACCTATATGCACTGTCAGTGGCACGAGTAGCTTTTAAGAGATTCTTTCATTAGTTCATAACACCCCTGTGAGTGCCAGATTAAGCTTTTATTTTAAGAAGCCTGTAAACAGAAGGTGAGAAAGGAGTTTGAGAGCTCCTGTGTGGAACGGGATATTTTCTATTGTATGTATGTGTGTGTGTGTGTGTGTGTGTGTGTGTGTGTATGTATGTATGTATCTATGGATGTATGGATGGATGGATGGATGGTACCTCAATGAATTTGGCTGAAAAGTTTGTTTGTTTTTGTTCAGAAAAATAGTTTGTTTGGTAAAACTAGACTTTAATTTCTCTATAAAGTAATATGGTAAATCAGCCTTGTGAAAGTAATAGTCATGCGAGAAAATGAACAAAGTCTTGCAGTCCAAATGACAGAAAGTGTTTCAATACTAAAGCATTTCTGTTAGCGATATTGATCATGTCATGTAACCAACAAAGTCATGAATTCCAATAGCTTCAATAAAAAAAGTAATGTGGTCTGAACAAGTGTTTCAGTATTGAAAGGAAAACTTTAGATGGTGTTTTACTAGTCATATATTCCAGCAAAACCTCATGACTATGGCCAAGGTCATAAAGTAAAATATCAGAAAATCTGGCATTATTTGTTACAAGGCAAGCTTATTTTAGTTGTTAAAATTTCATGTTTTAAAATGTCTCAAAACTGTAATATGCCTCTAATATCCCATGTCTCAAAACCCCCATATATTTGTTAAAAACAATAAATAAAATATAAACCTATAACCTTTAAATGAATTTGATGGTTTAGGGTTTTGCAAAACAGCATGTGGGTGGTAAACCTGCACTCTAAGATTGATGAAAGGACGTCTAAATCAGTGTGGCCCAACTCCGAAATCAAAATCAGCAGTCTTATCCCGGTCTCTTATTAATCAAGGGAAATGGCAGACCTCCCAAATTACACCGCTGCTTTAACTCTTGGGGTTTTAAAGCACGCGTGTTTGGATGTCCGACTTACTTTGCATGTAATCAGTTTCTGTGCAGGCCAGCAACCTTTCAGTGTGTGGCCCTGATTAGCGTTGACTCCACCCATCCGATCAGCGGCATCACAACATGCTCTAAAAAAAATCACTGCTTTTGCACAACAGGCTCCTCAGAGTCAAGTTCATGCACGATACTGGCTTTAGCTCTCAACTCTGTAATAGGCTTGATGACAGGTTTGTCAACATCCACTCTGGGGGGGAAATAAAACATTATTTTGGGGCTTTTCAACTGTGCAAAATAAACCTACATCTCACAGTGTAACAGAAACACATAGAATCAAAAGTTACACCAAGTGCCAAATGGAAAACTTCTGTCTTAGCAGGTAAATAAAATCACTGACAATGGCTTTAATTATTTTTATTTTATTTTATTTTGTTTTTTGTTTTGTTTTATTTTATTTTATTTTATTTTGTTTTGTGTTTTGTTTTTTGTTTTTTGTTTTGTTTTGTTTTGTTTTGTTTTGTTTTGTTTTGTTTTGTTTTGTTTTGTTTTGTTTTGTTTTGTTTTGTTTTGTTTTGTTTTGTTTTGTTTCGTTTTTTTATATACATGTATTTGTGTGAATACATAAATGTGTAATAATTTAAATAAATAGTCAAGCTACACTTTTCCATAGTTTTCCGCCGTTTTCCATATTTTGTGATTCATGGTTTATTTTTATTTCCCCCATTTATTTAGGATTTTGAATTGCAATATGAGACATTGATCTTTCTTCCAACAACTTTTTACCTTAAAAAAGTTGGAAAAGTGACTTCTATTAACATTTGTAATAGTTTAAAGTGATATATTGTCTGGGTTGGTGTTGTATAGTACGGTAAAAACCTTGTAATAAACTCCCAGTACATTTTCTGTTATTTTACAAACTTTTTTATCTCTTTATTGTTTCTTATACACTCTATTATTTCAAACTACTAAAATGTCAATAAAAGTCACTTTGAATCGAGTTGAATTTTCAGAGAGCAGAGATCAAGGTCCCATGATGCAATTGCAATTGCATCCCATGATGCACAACTGTAAATAAATGGAAAACACTTGTGAATCACAAAATATGGAAACCGTTAATTACAGATATTATTTACAGTGTAAATAACAATTTATATAGGTTTTCTATGTATATGTTAGATATAAGTTTAATAAATTATGAATAATTAATAAATTATTAATTAAAAAACTAATATTATTGATTGTATGTAAATGGCCTTTCTACCATTTACAGGTATGTTTGGCAGAAAGCTGTTTTTTGCTGTCTGGCAACTCTAAAAGCTACTAGACAAATGATTTCTACTTGACGCACAGTCCATCAGAAGCTATACAGTAGCTTTACTAAAAGCCTAAGATATATTTATTGATCCTCATGGTTGTTGTCTTTCATTTGTATTGATTGTGTGTGTGAGAGAGAGGTTGAATGTGAGATGAACCTGTCTCGCTATGATTGAGAGCTCTCTTTATGGAGGTAGCTTGAGCAAGTTTGTGTTGTCACATCTTCAAATTCACTTGTCCATCTGACATTCTGCCTGTTTTCTTTGAAATGTCAGTTATTCCTTGGAATCGCCAACCCGAACACTTTATCAAGGTCTATTCCGGGTTGTGCGGACATTCGTTTTGTCCTCCACCTACACTTGACACACTTCACTAAGATCCTCATAAGGTTTTAGATTGCCATCATCTGTTAGTGAGATGACCTTTTCATCTTTGTTGACACTTTTTTCTTTGATTTCCTACAGTACCTTTATCCAATTTTGCTTCGACATTTGTTTTAATGGAAGCATTTTATGCTGTAAATGGTCTTCTGTGTTCTGTTCATACTGGAATATCGATACACATCCAATGATAGCTTTTAATTCTGAAAAGCAAAGTGATTTGAGCGAGTTTTTTATTTTGACATATCTTTTTCCTCTTTCCCATGCTTTAGAGTTCGCAGTTCTACAAAGTAACCAATGAGAACTATCACAAGGCGGCAGACGAGGTCAACGCCAAGTTCAAGTGAGTTGATTCCATATTTTACATACAGTACTGTTATTCATTATTTTTATAATAAGATATGCAGGTCTATGTGTTTTTTATGCAACAGGTTATTTTATTATATAGGTTATTTATTAGTTATTTCTGTGTTGTTTTATGTTTTTTTCATTGCATTTCATAATGAGCTTTTTATCTATAGCGTTTACATTCTAGCATTTCAGCTCTCAGTTATTTAAGCACATAGAACTGCAATTGTGCCTTATAAGGTTTAATAAAATATATATAATTCTGTTATTTAAGTTATGTCTCTAAACCATAACTTGCTGTCTTTGCTGAGGATCACAAAGGTAGGTAGAAGAAAAGTCTTGCAGGTTTTTAAAATCATGAACCAAATTTTCTTTTTGGTCAGTTTCTTCCACAGATGTTTCCTTCGTCTTTCATGACAAACTTCTGCAAAGTCTTGTCATGAATGTGAAGTCTTGGCCATTAGGCTACTGGAAAGCTGGAAACATGTAACTGAAGAGCTCTACAATTACAGGACATTTTGGCTCCATATGTCTTAATGTGGCCTATTAGCCCCAATAGTAATGCATGTTGGTAAAGGGGAAGTGAAGGGAGGCCAGCCTGTTTCAGGACTGGCCTGCGCTCTCAAATCGCATTAGGCTGTCATTATCCCTCTTCCTCAGTGCCAACACAGGGATCATCGTCTCTTTAGAAATGTCAGAAATTGATTTGTGGTGTCCAGTGGGGCAGAATCGGAGTCGGGAGGGGGGAGGTTGCACGGCTAATGCTAAATTGCATTAAGAAATGCATTAAAATAGCATTAGCCTGACATGGTTCTTCGCACAGGCCTGGGCCGTGGTGTCATGTGACCAGCGAGGCCGCAGTGGATGCTGTGATTGGCTGATTGCATTAGAGATGTGCATTAGCAGCGCTGTGATTGGATTACGGAGTGGAGGGAGGAGGGGTTTCTGCATGTAATGAAATGTCTTCAAGGTCTGATGTTACATGAGGAAAGATGCAGGCATTACTGACTGCAGGAATAATGCAGTTTAACCGTGTGTGCGTGAGAAAGGAGGAAATAAACTGAAATTCTTCATATTGTAAGAATGATTGGCCACAAGTGTGTCTTTAGGTTGTATATATAAAAAAAATTACATGTCTATCGCTATTGATTTTCCCAAATGGATATTACAACAATATTCACCCTCTAAAGCCCCACTGAAGACAGGCGATAAGATCATATCAAGAATTGGATTGAGTAATAAGAATGAAGTATACTTTGTCTGAGGCTTTTGATTTCCTGAAAGTTGGAACAGCCCTAGAGATTGGGGTCCGCATTTGCATAACTGATGGAATTAACATAAGTTTGATGTGATAATCTTTTACTTGAAGTTGTAAATGGTCGTCTCTTCATTCTTTTAGAAACTGAAAGCTTTTGATGTGTATGTGGGTTTGGCTCTCTGGAAAATCAGTTTGGGGTCAAATGGTGTAATTGCTTTGCAATGCTTATGCATCTGTGTAATAACATCTGATTTACAGTCTGATTAACATGATTTGCCCAGGTAAAGCATGATTCTTAACTGACATCCTTTGTTGGTCATTGCATTGCATTGCATTTGTATTGACCAGTGTGCTCTAATTTAAGGGTTAGGACTACACTTATTTGTGACTTCCTGTGACCCAGACACATGAAATATTTTGATGTGGAGTGACATAAAAAACAAGCGAGAAGGACGTTTTAGAGAGAAATTTTAATATTTTATAGAGTTAGTGAAGTGAGCCTCATCAAGTATGTTTTTTTACTCAAACTCGAAATTGGCATACACCTGGAGCAGCGGGCAGCTATTGCTTCCAGTGCCCAGGGAAGGTGCCTTGCTTAAGGGCACCTCAGCTGGGTATGAAATATGAAGAGAGTGAGTTCATTTTCTCTCTCCGCTTTCATTTCCTGCCATGACCAGCAATCAAACCAGCACTGGGTTACCAGTCCAACTCACTAGCCATTAGACCACAACTGCCCCTTGTTATCTGACAGACCCAGTAGTAAAATGGGAGTATATGAGTTATGAGTTTAACTTTTGATTATGCACTCAACTTGCTAAAGTTGCCCTCAGAACTTGAAATACAGAAACATATGCCCGGACATATTGATCCATATTGACATGATGGGATCAGATTTGTTGGCTGCACATCCATGATTGGAATCTCTGGTTCCACATATCCCAATAGACTTGGAGTCCATTTGAGTATAATACTTGTTACATTCAAGATACTAGTTTGAGTGTTTCATTATTCAGCTGGGAATAGCTTGGTTGTCATAAAGGAATGGGCATGGTCAGCAACAATACTGGCTTTGGCCTTTAAATGATGCTTAGTTGGTACTAAGAAGCCCTAAAGCATTACACAACCAGCATATCCTTTACACCAAATTCTGCCCCAGTACCATCCAAGTGTTGTAGCACAAATTGAGACACATCAGACCAGACTCCTTTTTTCCCAGTCTTCTATATTCCAATTGCGGTGAGCCTGTGTGAATTGTAAGCTCAGTTTGTTGTTCTTATCTAACATGAGTGTCACCATTATGGCTTTCTGCTTCTGTCACTAGTGGGTTTTTCTGCCACTTCAAGGTTTAAAGTGCTGTGCGTTCAGTGTAGTGTTGTGTGTTCACAGATGCTCTTTTTAGTTAAATCACCTTTCTTACCCATTCTGATGCTCAGTTTGTACCACAGCAGATCTTTTTCCCATGTCAACAGGCCCAAATGCATTGAGTTGCTGCTGTGTCTTTTGATTTGTATTAACAATCAACAGGTGACTCAATGACTAGTGAATGTAAACTTTTATGTCTAAAATTTTATTTTATCCATTGAAAATCTAGACAATTATGTTCGATGATAACATGGATTTTGTGGAGCAAGGTAATATTCATAACTGTTACTTAGCCAAACAGAACTTGTAAAATCAGCCAAGCTATTCAGAGATGAATGGAATGCTTGGCATATGGTTGTTGTTTTTTCATAGTATCAGCATATGGTTTAATTAAAATTAGACCAGAATAGAATGGGATTTGAAGTTAATTCAAGATTTAGATATTAAGGCTGGGTTTGGAATTTAAAAAATAGAGGTTAGGGTATGAACAAATATGGTAAAATGTAAGTATTAGGGGAAGGGACAAAATTAAATGTCTTTGCACAATGATTGTGAAATTTTTGTATGTGTTTTTTTCACTTGTATGGTAGCTGTGAATTGCCAAGACACGTCTGAATATGATAGCATAGGAAAAACATAAATTTTACCCAATCCAAATTTCTGGAAGTGTAAAAGGTTTTGCAAGTAGTGTGTAAACATGATTGACACAATGTGAGGATGGTTTATTTTTTAACGTGCGAAAAATTGAGATGAAACTTTTTGGAGGTTAAAAATTTTGAGTTAGGGTAAGAAATTGGATTATAACTAGAGTTGGGTTTAACCATGTGGATCAGATGCACAAATGCATGCATTCGGTGCTTGCCTGCTCACATACACATTAAACATCTGCTCCACACAGACTTATGCACAAACACACAGCCTGTCAAGCTACGCAGCTTCGGATGCTAGAAGAATTTCAGATAAATGGTGGAGAGGTAGAGTGTGATGTTGTCTCCAGCCACCTGTCAGCACTGACCTTTGCCTCATCCCTGTGATACTGTGTTTAAGCATGCACTCCGTGAGTTTGTCTTGTGTCCCCAGGGGGCTGCCGTACTCTGTCACACCGGAGCAGTTTCACAGGGTTGACCTCTTTCTAGGTTCTACTATCTTCTGTGCTCGGAATGGATTAAGATGTTTCTGCTCACCCAGGTTAGTCGCCCATTAACGTGTCCTGTTTGGGTCAAAGGGCACTTGTTGGAATTAGTGTTTCAATGCTTTGCACCACTGTTCTGCATAACTACCAGTGTGCGTTTCTTGAATAAGTTAAACTAAATAGACGAAAGCATGAAACACAACAGGTATGCCAGAATGTGTTCATTTCAGCATTGCTGCTACACTGCAAAAATGCTTTTCTTACTTAGATTTTTTGTCTTGATTCTAATCCAAAAATATCATT
>CAIGQW010000596.1:9256636-9270846 GCA_903798125.1 Danio choprae
ACACACACACACACACACACACACACACACACACACACACACACACAGATTTCCCTCCTTGTGTCTCAGTATGAGTGTATTGTGCTCCAGATTTCGGTTGTGGGTTGGTGTTCATATGTCTGCATATATATTTATGCGCTCTGATATGTTTAGTGTGTTCTAATGGGTTTGACTGCTCAGGAGGGAGTGAGCAAAATGAACACACTTTTACATGGAAAATTAAGGAAGCATTTGAACACATAGTAGAGAGGAGAACAGAGGGTATATAGTAGGATAACTGCTATAAGCTTTTTTTATAATTGCAAAATCATCTTTGTTTATACAAAAAAAACGTATGAAAGTACCGTAAAATGTGCATCACAAATGGTATTGTCAGTACTTTGGTACATAGCAAAGTAACGAATGACTACCAGTATTATTCACCATGGTATATAGCAAACCAGATAGTCAAGGTTTTTTGGGAGTCATTTTAAGTTGGCTTGAAAAAGCAAATGCAAAGTACAATTACCTAAGGGAGTGATGTAGATTGTTGATGTAGATTGCATGTTTCTAACATTTTTAACATGGTTAAATTGTTTCAACACGTTAATGGCATGAATTATTACGTTCCTAGCATGTAGTTGGCATGGCTAGCACATTGCAAGGATAAATTAACATGTTGCTAGCAGGTTTATAGCATGTTTTAACATATGGTTAACATTTTAACATGTAGTTCCAAGTGTGATTTTATTTAATACATTTAACATATTTTAGCATACACTGTTAACATTGTTTACATTTACTAAAATGATTAACATTTTGTTAATGTGACCTTACGTGTTTATTGAATATTTGTCATATTAGCACATTGAAAGCACATGGCTAAAATGCTGTTGCATATTTTAACAATGTTTTACGGCATTGCTAGCATTCAATTAGTATGTTCCTGATATGATTTGGCATGATAACATGTTCTTAGGTAGCTTTGCTTACAAGTTTGGTTGGAAACTTGATGGAAGAATGAAGCTTAAACAGTTCAAAGAATAACATGCTACGGTATATTGTATGTCTGAAAAATACAGTTACCATGTTAGTCTGAAAAAAGTTTGTACAATTGTATCTTTTTATAGGATTACTTGTTAGCATAAAAGCAAAGGTTTGAGCTCTTAAGGCCTGTTTATACCAAGATGTATATCTATAATGATAAAGATGTAGATTTAAAGAGCACAAACTTATAAAGCAACAGACGACAAAACTGCAGCACGCACATATAATAAGCAATATTGTGCACTGGTGTGAATGCTAACATAGTTATCTTTATCGTTACTTCTGTAAACAAGCATTTATAGTATGTTTACAAGAATATAGAGACATATATTCCAGAGACTGCTTGCAGGAGCAGAACATGAGCAGAAAACAGGATTATTCCACCTTTTCATGGAAATGCTATTTTAAATATAAAAGCTTATCCTCACAGAGAGTGAAGGAAATAAAAGAAAAACCCCGAAAGGAGCGATGAGGTGAGCACGGGTATGAAAGCAATAAAAAGCAAGAGATGGTTAGAGGATAAAAGGGAATTGCGGGGCGGAAAAGAGCGATACGAGAGGCTTGTGGAGTGGAGGGGAGAGATGCAGGGGCTGCGTGTTAGTTCCTCTTCATTTGCTCTCTGTATGTGGCGTAGAGGTCAGGCTGAGAGCTGGGACTCGGGCCATGAAGGGGAGAGCAAAGACAGCCTTAGGCAGGAATACATGCACACACATTCACCCCTACACACTCATGTTCTGTATATATTCCTTTATCAGAAAAAAAAAAAAAAAAACATGCACTGATTCTTTTCTTTTTTTCACTCTGATCAGTCTTTCTTGGTCACAACACATTGACAACCAAATTGAAACTTGAGTTAATAGTGTGTTAATGGTGTAGAAAAGTCTTTAAATAGTAGTTTGAAAAAGATGCAAAGTTCTTAGGTGTACTCCGTGCTTTGAAGATTTTTACTATATGAGCAGTACTTATGAGCATACATACTAATTTTATAATATAATATATTTTGTAATGTAATATAATTTTTTTTTCAGGTAACCTTTTAAACCAAATTGAAACTATTAATCAAAAAAACTTAAATAATATATGATATTAATTGATATTGAAGGTTTTGCTGGAGCCCTTTGAAAGATATATTGTTTATTGAACAGCGTAACTTTTTGGTTAAACCGAGACACAATCTCCTGGCTTCAGGCAAAGCATAAGGCTAGTCTTATACTTAGTTAAATGTCTTAAAATCCATCAGTACCATTGATTAGTCTCAAGATGCACACCAGAAATGAAATCTAAAGTAATTGTTGATAAAAGTTGCCTACATACCCTAATTTACCTACCCTAATTTTGTATTAACCCAAAGTAAATTTCTATTGAATTATATTTTTTTATTGAATTATATTTATTAATTATAGTTTTTATATTTATAATGAAATCAGAACAGGTTTTACTTTATTCATTTTTAAAGAAGTGAAAGATTTTCAACTGGTTTCTTTTTTTTCCCAATATCTAAAAAATACATAAACTACATACAAGGTGGCACGGTGGCTCAGTGGTTAGCACTGTCATCTCACAGGTCACTGGTTTGAGTTTCGGCTGGGCCAGATGGCATTTCTGTGTGCAGTTTGCATGTTCTCCCTTTTCACCATTCTTCCCATGTTGACGTTGGTTTCCTCCGGGTGCTCCAGCTTCTCCCACAGTCCAAAGACATGTGCTATAGGTGAATTTGGTAAACAAAATTGGCCATAGTGTATGAGTGTGTGTACTGTGTTGCGGCTGGACGGGCATCTGCTGTGTAAAACATATGCTGGAATAGTTAGCAGTTCATTCCGCTGTGGCCACCTCTAAAATAAAGACTAAGCCAAAGGAAAATGAATGAATGAATGAATACATACAGTGTGCTGGAATTTCTATTACTAAAAAGCTTTTTTGTGTGTGTGTGTGAAAGTCATAAATAGTAGTATTATATAGCGTGACCCTGGAATTGCATAATGTAGTGATGTCAGGCAGACCTGATGGATAAAATATAGAGGCTGTGTTCAGACATGGGTGACGCTGACGCCTCATTTCAATCTTCTAAACACGCAGCGGCCCAAAGATTCCTCCATCAAGTGAGTTCTGTTTACCTTCACCTCAGTAATCATAGGATATAATCAGCAGATGGAGCGAGAGGGGCCGTGCTGTTTCCATTTCCGAAATCAAATATGTGCTCATCACAAAAAAAAAAATAGGATGAAAAGAAGAAAAAAAAGCCATCAGAGGAATCCATCAGATCAGCAGAATAAATCTAATTTCCCTACAAATACATCTGTAATATTTCAAATCCACGGCCTGGGTTAATCTAACGCTTCATTTACATTCAAATAAAGCAAAAGTCGTGTCTTATCAATAATAAGAAGCCGGTGGAAAAATAAATGAAGTTTTAAAGTGGCGGAGGAGAGAAAATGCAGGATTTTCTTGTGTGTTCTATTCTGAAAAAGTCAATAAAATATAAAGAGACTCAATTATTCTCTTAAGCTGAAACATTGCATCATCGCCGAGCGTTACTGAGTCAACAGAGATCTTCGAATGTGTTTGATGAAGTTTGGTTTAGACAGAGCATACTTGATAAGCAGGACCTTGCCGGAGGTGTCTGTTTTACAAATGAATGAGAGTAGAAGGGAAAAGGATGTCTCTAGATGTCTCTGGTCTTTAGTATTATGCGGTGGACTGGGCTCTTAAACACACAATACAGACCTAAAACATCGTTGTGTCATAGTAAAAGTGATCAGACGTTTTGCATGGTGGATTAAAAAAATATATTTTCCAGAAGGGATCTGGGGCTGTTGAGTGCTTTAAATGAGATGTTGAAATTGGCATACTTCCTGAACAAATTCTGACCAATTTTAATATGTGATGCCACCATATTTGCCTTTGCTCTGCAACATTTTGTAAGTGAAATCTAACTAGTTCATTTAAAATGGTTAGATTTTGCAGTGGGTTTTAGATGGTTGTGCAGATTTTTATCAGAAATTCACACTTTTGACTGTCCAGTCATTCAATAGGAATCACGGTGGTGCAAAATAAGTTACACTCAAAAACAAAGGTACAAATGAGAACATATTAGTACATAAAGGATCCATAATGGTTCCTTAAAAGTAAATATATAGTTATATAAAGGTCTATAAAGATACCGTTACAATGACAGTGCCTTTATATCTGAGATTGTTCCATGTTTTCCAACAGAAGGATTCTTTGTTGAAATTAGCTTGCACCTTTACAGTTGTGAGGGTATTTGTGGACAAAATCTTGTAATTTCGATAGAAATCTTTACAATGGGAAAATATTTCGGAACAGGTTGACGTTTGAGACATTGATTTACTGCATTTAGAAAGCCTCTTCGTTGCAGTTTTGCTATAGTGTGACTGCAACTCTACAGTTATTTGCCAAATTTTCAACGTCATTTCAATAAAAATCAAGTTTTTGCATGGAGGAGGAAATATTTGGTAAGACTTTAGTTTAAGTACTGAGTCTTACTATTAACTATTGACTATTTGTGCTTGAAGTATATATTTTACATTATACCCAATACCTAAACCCAACTAATAACTTAATTACTGTTAATTTGCAGCAAATTAGAAGTTTAGGGCTAAAAGCATAGCTAATGGTTTCAGTTTGAAGCTGTTGGGTTGAAAGGGGGATTTCTGTGTTGCTACACACTAAGACAATGAACCTTGTTGTCCAGAAAATATTGCTGAAATATAGCTTATGTGCTGCAACTTGATGTTTCTGCAATCTGGCCTGAGGGGCCACAAACTAATGCCTTAATTTAGAAACAAGCTCTTACTGTAGATTCAAACTTTAATCCCCAGTGATATGAAATGAGTCAATGTTTCTATAATATACCCGTGGAAGCATGGATATGCATGCCCAGATTCCAAAATATGAATGGCTTATGTATAGCAGCCTATATAAACAGCGGCTAATGAGGCATCTATATAGCGGCTGGTAGACTTTATAATAGGATTTTTTTATGTTTAAAATGGGCAAGTAAGCAAACTATTGTGCTCACTCTAGCAACCACCCTCTGAACCACTTTGCAACATCAATGCATTGTTCTTCCAACCACTTTGAGCAAATTAGTAAAACTGTAACAACATCCTGGCGTCATAGCAAAGAAAAGCGCTCACATTTTCTTCAAAGAATGTACTAATTTTGTTCTTACTCTGTATTATTTAATATCGTTTGGCAGGAGAAACTGAGTATCGAGAGAGGAAGAGGGAGAAAAAGACAGACTCTTTCTCCTCTTGGGTGTGAGATGCATGCTGACTACACACTGCAGTAGTGAGGTCAGATCCTCTTCATCGTAATGAGACATTCTGAGAACAGGAAACTGCAGAGCACATCCCTACACTTTTACCAGTATACAGACAACATTCATTCCCACAATGCATTTTCTAGTTACATACTATAAAGCGTACACAAGTACAAGGCTCACATGCTTCTGTTGATAATAAAATACTGGTAGAGACGTTATTGATGTAAAATAACATGAATTAAAATGTTAAAATTACTTAACACATGCATACAGCGAATCATGACATACATCATGAGAAATATTTAAAAAACTAATGTCATGCCATACTATGCTAGTAAAACAGTGTTTTACATAAACCAAGACAGTGGAATCCATTTATTTTGTGGAAAAGACAGCCAGGATTGTAGCACAAAGAAAGAATACAGCTAACATTTCTGAAGGTTATGGCAGTCAATGGATAGGAAGTGTAAAGGCGCTTGCTTTGAATGACACATCGGTGACCGGAGGACACCACTAGTCTCTCACAGGACATGGCTAATAATGTGTAATTAAAAATATATGTTAAATATCTGTGAAAAATATCAATACACAATAGAAAATGCCTTTTCTTTTATTAGGAATCGCACTTTTTTTATTCTAGAGCATACATTTTTTACATTATCTTCTCATACTTGAATATTTTTCATACACTAATTTAAACCCGAGAATAAGGTAGAATAGTAGAGATGAGTGCCAAATTGAACATCTACCTGTATCAGATTTCAATTACTGTGCTATCGTTGACAATTGTTTCAAAATGAACGCAGGTGCTCCCATTCAATGCCATATAGCCTCAAAACCACCCGCACACCTTTCACCATCCTTTTAATTAGCAGTCACTGCACACAAACACAGGTGCACATTGCCTGTTATCATGGTTTGAGGGACACACACACATCTGACGACATTATCAACCAACACACACTTGTGCTGCTCACTACTACTATTATGGCATGGTCTTAAACACACAGACGCACACAGAGGATCCTGGTCCTCCTCTGCCGTGTGGTTTGACGGTGATAAAGGTTTTTATGTGTCAGCTGCTCATGGCTGCTGAACTGCAGTGTGTGAAACTGTCTTTTAAATGTCACCTTGTGAAAACGCACAGGAAACTCCCACAGGATACAAACACCCGCTCTCATTTTTCAAAAGAGAATTCCTTGTATTGCACAGAGCTGTGATTCCCATCCGGGGATTCATACCACAGGGGGTGCTTGGAAAGATTTCAGTTTGGTTTTGTTAAACTTATAAAGCAGGAATTAGGAATTAAATAGGTTTTATGGGGGAAAATGTGGTTGTAAAATGACTAATATATCTGAAAATAAGCTTTTTCATTCATTCATTCATTCAGTTTTTTTGTTTGCTTCACATATTTGCCACAGTTAACATAAAGAAAATAATAAATAGCTAATAGCAAACACTTACTGTATTTTATTGGCATTCACGTATATCTGTCTGGTTTTACATTCCATCTAGTAGTCAGGGGTGGACCAATAAGCGAGGTAAGCAGCCACTTAGGGCCCCAGGGAATCAGAGGGCCCTGACCAATGCCAAGAAGCCTATATTAATCATATAGCTCTTTCATAAATGTTCTATCATATGTTGTAAAATCTGTCTATAGCCATTAAGATTTTAACATGATTACTTCTTTTCAAAACCGGGAGCCCTCATGAATATTGGAATGTTTATTCTGTACTGCACATGCAAATATAGAAATTGAATAATAAATATGGCTAATTAACTGTACATATAGTTAGTTTGTGAACTTGTTTTTTTATTTGTGAATTTATTGTATTTAATTTATATTTTAACATGCAGTATATTTACAAACAAACAAGCAAAAAGAATCTAGAGAAAGAGAGTGTTTCAAGTTTTAATGCTAGGACCCCATACCTGGAATTGCTTAGGCCTATAGAGTTACAATTTTAAATAGCCAACGATTTCAAAATTAATAACTGTGTGAACTGGCCCTTTTAAATATAAAGGTAATTTATACAAACTGTATCCTTCATGTAATAGATAATTTTGCTTCATTAGACTATTTAAAAACACGTTCATTCTTGGATTTCTGCACGTGTTCTTTAACGAACTGATCAAATCTCGCGGGAGTTACACCTGCTCGTGAATCTAATCATTGTAAACGCCAGGTGTCGCGCTGAAGCCCCGAACCGCGGCGTTGGCTTTTTGTTTTTGTTATGAATTTCTTGTTTATTCATAAGTTCGTCTATCTTGTACAACCAAACAAACAAACTAATGTCAAAAACTTAAGTGTAAGTGCAGCAGACAACAAACGACAACATGTTTCGTTTTGAGCAAAGAATAACGGTAGGTGCTTTTCACCGACAGCATTCAATTTTTGGATAATAATAATGTCTAGTTTAACATTTTAATGCACATTTTCATTTTCAATATTAATGCCAAACTATTCATCCATCTACTGTGTATTCAATTATTCGTTCATTCCGTAGCTTTTTCCGTCGTTTGTTCATTCGTTATGATCATTTATTTATTTAGTTGCTTGTCAGTCTGTTTATTCATCCCTTCTGTTTGTCTATCTATTCATTTTATCTATAATTTGCTTTAAAATAATAATATACCTCGCTGTTTATTCTGTCTTTATATTGTTTGTTTGTTTTTCTCAAACATCATTTGGCCATTCTATTGTGCTGTAAATCCATGTATGTTCTATCGTTCGTTCATTCTGTCATTCAGTCTGTCAATCTCCGCGCCCTTCAATTTACTTAATAATGATGCTAAATGAACAGTGTTGAGTAAAGTGACTTTTAAAAGTAATATATTACAATGAATTACGTTTTTTTTAAATGTTCTTATAGTTTGAAAGTATGTTTATTTGTTTGTTTATTTGGCAGGTAGAGTGTACGTTAATTAGCATTGCTGCGAATGCACCATAGATAGCCAGAAGGCTATTTGTCCCTGGACAGATTCTAAAATTGTCACTCTAAAAACAATACAAAAATTAAACAATCAATCAAGCATAACTAAGAAGCACTAAAATAGACATAGTTAAAAGAAAATTTTAATAGATAAAATGTATATGAATAAAATCAACTAAAAACACCAACAATATGTAAAGGAGATACGAGTAAACATATTTAAACAACAAATCATTAAGATGGAAGGCACAAGTGGTAACATGATAGGTAGGCACATGCTAATACGAATGATGACACGTCTGATGTTCTACAAACCAGATTTTTAGATATTTTAAGTGATCATTTCTATGATGCTCGATACGATATTTTTTGCAGTTTATTTTTAAGATTAAGACAGGCTAAGATTGTAATATATAACTTTTTTACACAACACTTTAAATAAGATCAAGTCTAATGTAAAGTTGGGTTTTCTAAAGTTCACATCCTAACAATTCCATTCTGTTCCCATACAGTGGACAGGACAGGAAGCACCTCCGCCCTTGAGCCTAATGGGTCTGGGGGCAGTTTACAGTCAAACTATTAGTGGTGAAAAATTATCCTCGCCTGCATCCCTGGGCAACACACTGACCTATTAATGCCAATCAAGTCCCACACAGACCAGAGAGAGATTATGATCTAAGCAGGCCAGAGATGTAGCGATGCTATCAGCTCTCTGCTTTCAATCAATACAAGCTGATTCTAATAGGCATTGATTGCATCAAAACCTTGATCCCAAATCGCAGATGTGATTATGTAATGGGGCGCCGTGACACTTTATTGAAAACAATGAGTCTGACTATACGGACTGGAGGAAATATTAATCTTACTGTGTCACGTTACTGAACCCTGTCACTCCTTTGTGGTCATTTTTTGATTTATGTGTGTGTGTTTGAGCGATTCGTTGTGACGGCTTAGGGGCTGTCTAACAGTAATCGGCTACAGTAGACACTTATAGAAATGTGCTTTGCGGCTAAATTGCTTTTGTTATTCATGAATACTGTTCATTCATTCATTTGCATTTCGGCTTAGTCCCTTTATTAATCTGGGGTCGCCACAGCGGAATGAACCGCCAACTTATCCAGCATATGTTTTACGCAGCGGATGCCCTTCCAGCTGCAACCCATCTCTGGGAAACATCCATACACACCCATTCACACTCATGCACTACGGACAATTTAGCTTACCCAATTCACCTATACCGCATGTCTTTGGACTTGTGGGGGAAACCGGAGCACCCGGAGGAAACCCACGCCAACACGGGGAGAACATGCAAACTCCACACAGAAACGCCAACTGACCCAGCCGAGGCTCGAACCAGCGACCTTCTTGCTGTGAGGCGAACGTGCTATCCACTGCGCCACCGTGAGGCCATGAATACTGTTATGTCATTGAATTTAATTGAACTGTTGGGTTCTGGAATTAAAAAGTACTCTAACCCTAAGGGAAACCATTTGCTTACAATAACTAATAGAAGTTTTTTTGTGCTTTTAAAAAGAATTTTTTTATTATTATTATTTTGTTATGAGCTATGAGGGCATTGAATGCATCTGTTTGCATTATTTTTAATTATTTTTAATACAAATATGTGTAATAGTACAAGTTTTTCAGGCAGAAAAACTAAATTGCACATGTTTCGCAGTGACAAAGTACACTAATAAATCTTTAGTTCTGACAACTCAAATTAATCACTATCTCATATAGTTAAAAAGGTCTCTCTGTGCTGGTAAATATTTGTATATATGCTTGTATAGTAGTTATTTCTCTTATTAAAGTCAATGCTTTATTTTGCCATATACATGTGATTCTCCTCAGTTTGGTTCATGCCTTATAGCATGGGTTTCAAACTCAATTCCTGGAGGGCCGCAGCTTTGCACAGTTTTGCTCCAACCCTATTTAAACACAGCTGATGCAACTAATCAAGGTGTTCAAGACTCTTTTGAACAACTTGATTATTTAGATCAGCTGTTTGATTAGGGTTGGAGCAAAACTGCGCAGAGCTGCGACCCTCCAGGAATTGAGTTTGAGACCCATGCCTTATAGGGATGTAAACAGAAAAAAAAAAACTTTTGCAATGGCCTATTTTTAATGTTATGACAATTAACATAATTTAAATTAACATAACTAACTTATCTTGAGAGACTACAAATGACTCAGAATACTTAGGTAATGAGTTTTTTTTTAATCTCTCTTCATTTATAGGGTAGACTGGGGTTAGTTGGTCACATGTAGAATTTGGTTACACAAGAAGGTTGATCACAGAAGGACGGTATCTTGGTAAGTACAAATTAGTTTTTATGTCACTGTCTAGCTAAGCTTTTGCATGAGTTCAGTTACTCGTAAACCTTATATACAATAGAAAATAAATGATATACAGTATATATACATGTAATAAATATTTATGTATATGTTGTATATTGTTGTAGCAATTTTTTTTCTTCAGAAGTTTAGCTTAGTCAGCTGCATTTGTTTTGTATACTGTGTAAATTTAAGGTTTTGAAGACATTTTATATGCGTCTATACAGAACTTTAAAAGTGAACCGTCCTAAAAAATCTGTCGACAGACTGAAAAATGTGGACTTGGTCTCCCTTTTAAGTCCATGACAATGTAATTTTATAGCATTATTTAGCTATAATGGTATATATTGGTCATATTTTAAGCCTTTAAGTTTAGGTTATGTGTGCACAACAACAATGTATAATACAAAAAATGTGTTTTAAAAGGTTTTGCATACAGATGACAGTGTTGTCAAAATCCTATTCACACTGTGAAACTAACTAAATATTTGGTATATATTTACTTTTTTTTAATATACTTTTATGTTGAAAACAGTTTTGGAAAGTTTGTGTTTTCAGGCCCCAAAATGCCACCGTTTTGTTTGTATGTTTTTGTTTTGTAATTTTAGCACTTCCTCTTAAACTTATTTGGAATTTTTTGTTGTTAATGTAATATCTATATTTTGTTATGGCTACAGAAAACTTTTAACAATAGTTTAAAGTTTTAAAATACCAGTCTATCACTGCCTTTTAAAAAGAATAAGAATATAGTAGAATAAAAAAATATATAGACAAGGCCATTTGACACTTAATAATTACTCATTAACAGTGATGGATTGATCTGTATAGAAAGAGAGCATTTTCCCCTTTCTCTTTTCATATTAATGAACATGCATTTGTTTTTGGGAATTTTATGTTCCAGTCTGAGAGAGAAAGAGATAGATGGTGAAAATAATAGCGTTCTGGCATAATGACAAAGTTTGAAAACGGCCAAATATAAAATCTGAGATCTAAATATCAGCTCAAGAAAGAGTGAGTGAGATTGATTTTTTTAATATATATATTTTGCAAAAGCTTTCAGTCAGCATAACAAATTAAATCTACAATAAGACGCCATTCAATCAGTCTCAACAGCATAGAATAGCACAAATGAATTCTCACTCCAGCACTGAACAAAAGATATCATTATAGATGCACTATTGTTCATATGTTTCTCTATATCTCATTGCTTTGTGCTGCTGTATTTAAATTGAAAGATGATTGCAGACTTTCTGAAAAGCTTTAAACAAAACTGTAATGTCCTGACCATGTGATAAATGGCTTCTCCAACTCTGCAAAATACACATTTATCATTTGCAGTTATACATAATGTTCTTCAAGTAACTTTTTTAGACCTGTGACTAAATAGTCATTGAAACTAAAGGAATATGCTCCTGCATTGATATAAATGATTAAAATAATCAGGCAGCTTATACTGTTGATTATAGCTAATGCTGTTGATGAATAAAAGGAATATATAGACTTTTTGACTGATAAAAGTATGGTTTACAGTATATGTGATTTTCAAGCCCCCTTGGGTGTTTTCAATAATTTTGTTTTATTTAGGATTACAGTCGTGGCCAAAAGTTTTGAGAATAACATAAATATTGGAAATTGGAAAAGTTGCTGCTTAAGTTTTTATAATAGCAATTTGCATATACTCCAGAATGTTGAGTATAAGAGTGATCAGATGAATTGCATAGTCCTTATTTGCCATTAATTTGCCAAAATTAACTTAATCTTGAAAAAAACTTTCCACTGCATTTCATTGCTGTCATTAAAGGATCTGCTGAGATCATTTCAGTAATCGTCTTGTTAACTCAGGTGAGAATGTTGACGAGCACAAGGCTGGAGATCATTATATCAGACTGATTGGGTTAGACTGGCAGACCTGACATGTTAAAAGGAGGGTAGTGCTTGAAATCATTGTTATTCCATTGTTAACCATAGTGACCTGCAAAGGAACGCATGTAGCCATCATTGCGTTGCATAAAAATGGCTTCACATGAAAGGATATTGTGGCTACTAAGATTGCACCTAAATTAACAATTTATAGGATCATCAAGAATTTCAAGGAAAGAGGTTTGATTCTTGTTAAGAAGGCTTCAGGGCGTCCAAGAAAGTTCAGCAAGTGCCAGAATCGTCTCCTAAAGAGGATTCAGCTGTGGGATCGGAGTGCCACCAGTGCAGAGCTTGCTCAGGAATGGCAGCAGGCAGGTGTGAGCGCATCTGCAAGCAGAGTGAGGCGAAGACTTTTGGAAGATGGCCTAAAAAAATTATGTCAAATTCATCTTTATTCAATTCATTATTATTCTTTTTTTTAGATTTCTAAAGACGTTGTAATACTATTGTTGATTGTTGAAATTCATTTGCACATTTGTTTTGCACAATTCAAGCCATTTGGAGGTTTATGTCTATTTTTGAATGAATAAAACTAAATGGAAAAAAATGAAAAAAAATTATATTATATGAGTAATTATCTATTTGTTAAAAAATTCACTTTTTATTTATTTTAATTTGCAGTATAGTCTTTTAACCAAAATAATGACAAAGTTCAGTAAAAATATTTTAATTAAAAACCATTGTTTATGATTATTTTAATTTAACAACATGAAAGCAAGTAGCACTTATTAAACAACACAAGACTTGTTTGACAAAGCTAAAATAATTGGATGCCAGTGACAACAGAAGCATCTTATAGCATTCTAAAATAAATGATCACACCCACATTTACATTTAAAATAAAGTGAATACATGGATGAAACCTTGTGCAAAAGAGCCATATTGAAGCAACTCGTACCCTATGATTGCACACATTGCTGCCAGTGACCAGAGCGTGTACACAGATAACCTGGCCTTCAGCGTCATTGAATAGCCTGAGGAGAAAGAACATGAATCTGGAGATTCTCCTGTGGAAGTTTCAGTCAAAACTGTGTTTGTAACTCAAGCTTATCGCCACAGCCTTGGGATACAGACACTTACTGCGTCATCTCAGCCATGCAAATGATAGCAAGGACTGTGACGAAGGTGGAAATCTAAAGCCCTGGAGAACCTTTCCTTGAGGACGTTTCCCTCTGTAATAAAGCAGTTCCTCCAGATGAGACTGACTGACTGGGCCTGGAAGACACAAACCATGCACACAATGATTGCCATTGACCGAAAGGATGGAGTGAGCAGCTGTGTGCGAGGAACAGTGACAACAGTCATGAATACACTGGATCTCATATGAGCGTCCAAATTCAGCAGACTGGTGAGATCATTGCTGCAAGGCAACTTTGAGACATCAAGACGTGCTGGGGAAATGAAACCACACATGTCAAAGTTTGTTGTTTGTAGTACAGGGTACGTTTTTGGCTAAAATGCTACATTTGGTCCACAGTTTAGCTAATTTTGTGCAAGAATCAACTCAGACATGAGTCAGATTTTATTTTATCTTATTTT
Source organism: Danio choprae (assembly GCA_903798125.1). Taxonomy (NCBI): domain Eukaryota; kingdom Metazoa; phylum Chordata; class Actinopteri; order Cypriniformes; family Danionidae; genus Danio; species Danio choprae. The sequence goes on from CAIGQW010000596.1 coordinate 9,270,674, forward strand.
ATTGTAAGCTTTAGCTGTTTTTTATTTTATAATTATTTATATTTATTATATTTAGCTTGTTTGCTTTTGTTTGCAGTTTAAGAATATTTTTGTATCAAGTACTTGTGTTGATTTTAGTCATTTATTATTATTATTATTATTATTATTATTATTATTATTATTATTATTATTAT
>CAIGQW010000596.1:9291490-9302285 GCA_903798125.1 Danio choprae
CATGTACATGTAATAATTAATATTACTCTGTAGTTAAATGAATAGTTACATTGTAACAAGGACACCTTAAAATAGTGTAACCTTTAAATAAATCAGCTATTACATTTAAAGTGCTGCTTAAAACATTACTAAATGTTTTAAGCATTACTTTAAAATAATGAACATTTTTCGTACTGTACTTTAAAATATTATGCTGACTTCTCTCACATAATTTGACAAATAAAAGGTATATACTTGAAAAGGCTGTAAAATTATGACCCTATATAATATGTTAATATATAGGAATTTATTTGCGGAATCAATTGTTAAATATTTCGAATTATGCGTTGCATTGTGCTTTGTTTTAAAGGATTGTAAATTCTATGATATTTTTCTGTTAGTGTATCATTATATTATCATCTATTTATTCTTATATTTAGTTCTTATTTAAGAAATATTCGAAAATGCAACATGAAAGATGCTAAAAGTCATTAAGTGCGATGTTGCTGCATCCCTAAAGATAATAGTAGTTTTTGTATATAGAGACTAGAAGGGTCAGCACAGCTTGAACATTTATCATCATTATACCAAAGACGTGTATATTGATTATTGGTCGTTTAAGATTGATCCCTCAGTTTGCTTGAATTTAAATGTGCTAAAATCTATCCATTGTTTATCCCATTATATGCAAAACATGCACGGGGCCATGCGTACTCATTAAGATGTTGTCTACAAACTTTCTACTTTCTTAAACTATTCATTTGTTTAAATTGGATAATTGGGAAGAATCGATCCATTGGATGACCACAACATCTTTGCTATCCCTAAGTAATTATATGTTGAACACTCAATTCTTAACATTAAGCCGAACCACCATCTTTACATTACATTCTTGCATTACATCAATGATGGTAAATGAATTTTGAAAAAATAACTAGTTGACGATTTACACTTCAAGGAGCAAAACATCCATAGATCACTTTAGTTGTATACAAAATCAAGCAAAACATTGAAATTAAAGAATAAAACCCGATTTGTCTAAGATCTGAGCTTAGTTCTGGATCAAATGCAAGACATATAAGAATAGGAATGAATAATTGGCACTGTTTTACATGTATTTCCCATGTATTTCATATCAAATGTGTACTTGATTCAGTTTATTAACCCATTATTAGCTTTGTTGAACAATTCAATTGTGATGCAAAGTTTGAAGAAACAATTTAAATGCTTACAAATGACTAGAGGGAAGCGTTTACGTAAGGTGAAGCGTTTACTTTAGGTCCTAGAACGAGTGTTAAATAAGAGAGTCATGGGAAATGTGTAGCGTTTAGTGTCTTTCAGGACCAGGATAGTGGTCCACTGCAGGATAGGTGGAATATACATGCAGTACTATATATTACTGCAGGTGGCGCTGTGGTGCAGTGTTTTGAGAGTTTTGCCTTGCGAAATTTTGCAGTGAATCAAGTATGCCATTATGATGCCAGCCAGCATTTTCCATATGCGCCAAAAGTTTGCCAGATTGTTAGATATGAAAGTTGCCTAATGCATTCAGACAAAAAAAACACATATAAAGCTGTATTAATCCATGTTTAAATCTACAATGCGATGTATAATATTTTATTGCAACTCCAAGAGTTCATGTCATCCTATTGATCTGCATAACAGTTTCCAGGTTGTTTTCCATTAATTATTTAATTAAATTGACGGCTCACTTGAATTTTATTATGTTTGCAATTTGGTTAATCTTTGATGAGCAAAATAATGAGCGTAAAATAATAAAAAGCTAATCTCCCGAATTAATGTTTGTGTTACATCCTAATCTCCAAATGATCTCGCAGATTATTCAAATCCGTCGGCTAGATGTATTGTCCCCACTTTTTCAGTTGGCCCGTGTTTCCTCCAAATCCTTTCCACGCGGTAATGCATGCGTTATAGGCGCATTAAAAGGCATCGGGGTGCAGCATATGCCTCATTCATGCCAGTCGCGCGCGCTGATTGCAGCCAATGAGATTTTACAATTAGCCCAATCAGCGGCCAGATTCGGGATGTCACTGCGGGCGAGTCAGGAGGGTTTGTAAAACAAGACAGTCGCAGCGTCTCAGCAGAAAGCCACTGACTCACGCCTCTCTTCTGGTATACTTGGGAGTCAGCCGCGAACCAGCAAACTCCGAAACGGCCGCTCTGACTGCAGCGCACACGGCGCGCTCGTTCCCCAGCTGCGCGCGGAATTCCGGTTGGCGTTTTAACGCGCTTTAAATTCTGACAACCAGCACGTCATGATGGAAACTATAGCGCGAGCAGCAGTTTTAACGGTCACCAGCGCATCAGTTTAGTCGGGATTGGGATTTTGCAGCTCTTCTGTCTTATTTTCCTGGGGAAATTAAACGCGGTGGATTTTTTCGCAGTGCCGAGACGCACAGAATCGAGTGTTTAAAAACGGCGTCTGGCTGTATTTGTGGAGTACGAGAGTTGGGATTCCTGTGAAGGTGCCCATCATCCGCAGTGTGAGCGCGACTGCGGCGGTGAGGTGAAATCCGCAGCGAGAACAGGTAAGCGCTTGACACGGGACAACCGTTTAACGGGATTGGTGTTTCACATCTTGAACTTGTTATTTAACGGAATAACATCTGGGAACGGGTTTTCGAGCAGGTAAGCGAGGCGTGTTACCTGCTGTAGTATAAGGGCGTGCTGTGAGGAGGGCAATGCACCATCCGCACCCGTGCGTTACAAGATTGTTATTTTGCTCTCTGGAGCTTTTCAAAATAGGAAACAACATGTCAAGATGCTTTTCTTTATTTTTTTTATTAAAATATCTAATTCTTAATGGAAAGCACACAAGCGCGCAGACTGTCAACGACTCTTAAAGGGGTAGTTCATCGAAAATTGAGAATTCTGTCATCGCTTGCTCAACATCATGTTTGTCCAGACATGTTTTACTTTCTGGTTAGCAGATGTTGAACATAATGGCATCCTTCGCCAACGTTCACTTTCATTCTATGGTGACTAAAGCAGTCTGACCCGAATATTGTGTTCCACGGAAGAAAGTCATATATGTTCGGAACAACACGAGGTTTAGTATCTTGGCACATTTCTTCATTTTGACTGAGATATACATTTAAGACCTAACGCATTTACACCGTTGTTCAGTTTGTGTCATTGTGCAAGATTTAAGACGTAAATTATTACAGAAAGTGGAGCTGACGCAGTTAACATGATTTTCATTATTTTACGCACGTTTCTGCGCGGACGCGCTATTTTGTAAAGACCTGGCCAGAGATGAAACCTCACAAATAGTGCGCTAGTCTGGGACTGTAAAAAAAGTCTAAAGCAAAGAAGAAGAAGAAAGTCCCGTTATTGGCACGCGGTGCGTTAACTCGAGAGCGCAAACTTGTTCTGAGATCCGCGTGCGTGAGCGGTGTCTCTCCGCGCGCGCTTTACCTGACGGCACTGGGTGGAGAATGAGCAAAATCATGAAAGATTTTACAGCTAGCATTTTCTGCCTATTGCGCTGCTATTTCCAGACACTTCGTGTGTCACACTGCTTCTCTGGCAGACTTTGGGTTCCGATTTAGTGTTTTTATAATAGGGTCACCAATGCGCCTTATAGGGTCCGTAATGCGCTTTCATGTTGGTGCGTTTAGGGCGTAATCAGATCTATTTATCTATCTATCTATCTATCTATCTATCTATCTATCTATCTATCTATGAATGATAGATGAATGGTTCAAGATTTTCCCCAAAATTCCATATGAATTCAGGGGCAGCTGCAGTGTGTCAAAACTTGTTCTCTGAGGGGTCTGCTGACCATTTGAGCCATTGTCTCAAGTAACACATCTGCAAACCCTTATGGCCGCCTCAATGCAGCATAGATCAGCTGAGGACACATCTAATAACGCGTGTTTCTGATGCTCAGTTCGGACACGTCACCAGTCCTCTGCTCTGACAGATGTGTAAATGAACATCGTCTCAGTTAATACATCATGCTGTTTGCAAACTCTCTAATTGCCAGATTCTCATTGACTTCAACTAATTTTGTCATGCATCTCTTTTGTCGGCTGAGGGTGTGAGTCTGTGGGGTTTGTTCGGCAATCTAAAGTAATGAGAGGAGTTCACACGCTTGTGTGAGTGGTTTTCAGTAAGGAATACATTCATAGTGGGACTTCACACTCTGCATTTGAAGGTTTCTGTGTATTAATTATGAATTCATGAAGATTGTGTTAATGAAGTATTTTCGCTTTTGTGAGCAAAGTGAAATTTGTCCCCTTTAGAGACTGATAAGACAGGGCTTTTGTCCTTTGAATGGAAGATTGTTCCTGCATGTGGCCAATTGTGACTTGCCTTTCAAAGGCATACAGTACAGCTGTAGGTGAATAACAGTGTTTGCATATGCATGCAATGGAGAGGCATGGCTGTTTTCTTTTTCATCCATTTATTAAAAGTGTAGGTGTAGATGAATGTGTTAACACTCAGTGCAGTCAGAGTGCCCCTGAGTTTCAAGGAGAAACAGCAAGTACCATCAGACTGTGATAAAACACAAAACTTAATCATTTCAGCCCGTTCCAGCCTTGAATGCGTGACAGTCTGCTTGTCTCTCTGCCTCCTGAGAGCTTTCAGAGACCTTAAACACAGTGCTATCAGCAAGGATGAATATAATGTTGACATTTTTCAAAGTCTTTAAGTTCTTGAGAGAGAGAATTGGAGATTGAATGGAATGTACAGAATGAAAACATTAATTTATAAGAAAGCAAGATACCTGATTAAAATATTAGAAAATTCATTTCTATTATAATGAGCCAACTGGATTGAGCTGATATGTAGTGCGGAGGTGTGTGTGTGTGTGTGTGTGTGTGTGTGTGTGTGTGTGTGTGTGTGTTCACATGCACTAAACAGAGCAGCTGACATGAGGCTGAATGACTGGTTTGGGAACTGCTGAATGACTCAAGAAGACACGCCCCCTCTTTTTCTTGTAGGTTGCCTATTTTCTGTACCAGCCAATCCGATTTATGTTTTGTTGTTCAATCAGATATAACCTTTGGATCCTCCATTACAATAGAATTTAAATTTGAGTTTTGCAATTGCTCTATTTTGGGTTGATAACTGATACAGATAGTATAAACTGAAAAATCTGGTGTTTCATTATTTGAAATAAATAATTTTCACATAGAAAATTTACATAAATCTTTTTTTTAAACTTTGAAAAAAATTGGTTGAAAATTTTCACATTGTGTCTTACCTTTTGTTTTCTTTTTGCCTTTGAAATAAAACTTTCCCAATCTCCTTTTGCAGCTGTTTGTAGAAATCTGCAGTGGCTGCATGGAAGTCCTGTTAATTCACAAGAGGACAAACCATCAGAACAGCAGTGTAATCCTCCCAATGGCATACAAACAAAACAAATTCCACATGGGATGATGTTAACATCACATTTTCTTTATGAGTTTTATACATTTGTTATTATGTAAAATGTGTAACAGAGCATGCACAGCTTTACCTGTAACCCAATTAAGAGGCAAGTTTATGAGCTGACTTTGGGTCTCAAACTGCATGGGTTTTGGCTAAAGAACAGCTTGGTAAAACACAACAGCCAACAGAATCTAATAGGAAGAAAAATCAATTTTTTGTAATCTTGTTGTGCTTAATGAAACTCTGCTTGACTTTCCCTCTACTGGCATGTTGAAAGTGTGTGAGTGTGTGTTAGGATAAACGAACCATTTACCTAAACCTTGCCCTTGTACTGTTTTTGTTACCTTATCAGCAAACACATGTTTGACATTCTTGGACTTTATCCTTTTGCGTGTTTAGCATGCAGTTTTTTTGGAAATTTGTACCTGGAAATTGTCTTTGTGCATTGGAAAAACAAGGTTTATTTGTGCAGTAAATATTTGTGTTAGGAATGTGGAAAGACTTATTGGAGTTCTGCATATTGCACATCTGCTCTTGTCATGTGCAGTTCTGTGTGTGTGACTGGATGGGATTGTCTGTAGGTAAATGTGTGAATTGCGAGTGACAGGTCTGTCTGCTTGTGACATCTTAAGAATAGACTCCTGCTGCGCGTCCCCCATGTCCCACCATGTGTGCGTGCTGGTGTGTACGTGAGCCCATGGGTCTGTGGATAATGAGGAGAGAGTGATTTCCGCCAGTGAAAAGCTTTTTTTTTTTTTTTTTACCACTGTAGCACACGTGAGTCCCATTACAAAACCACAGATTGTCCATCTTTGTGTGTGTGTGTGTATATGTATATATATATATAAAATTATTTATATATATCATCTTTTTTTCTTTTAGAACAACTTAAGTCTTATGTTTACAGTATGTATTGGTATGTCTCTAATTTTTACTGGCACTTCATTTGTGAGATGCAGATAATCTAGAAATGGAAATGTAGCAGGGGCAGGCTTTGGATCTGACCTATGTGGTGTTATTAATACAAGTGTTTAAAGTTCAGTGTTAGACTGTACACACATGCCTTGTGACCTTATTTGCTTAAAAAAAAGGGCTAGTAGTGGGCAAAGGTTGCCTTGTTCATGTTTTTTAAAGGGATAGTTCACCCAGAGATGAAAATTCATAATTTATTTACCATTCACTTGTTTTTGAGTTGACTATTTGAGTTTCTTGCTTCTGTTGAACACAAATGGACATATTTTAAGGAATACTGGAAGCATCTTTTTAATTCCATAGTAATTTATTATTCTGCTATTAAAGGCAATGGGTGCCAGCAACCAGCATTTTTCAAAATGCATAATTTTTTGTTTAACAGATGAAAGAAACTCATGCATGTTTAAAACCACATAAGGGCAAATAAATGAGGTAATTACATTTAGTCTCATTAAATAATATTCTTCAAAAATGCAAGTATTGGCTTTCAATGAGAGTTTCTGAAAATCTAAAGTGAGTTTGATTCATTTATTGATTATTCTCCATCTTGTTTGTTTGAGTTGATGCTCATGCAATGTAGTCACATCAAAGTTCATCGAGCAGATTGTTTTAAAGGAATCATGTTTCCAGTGGTGTCTTTACCCATTTAACATCTAATTTGATATCAATTTTTAAAAAAAATATCTCGTTACACTGCCAATAAATGCAGTTAAACTGTTCAGCAGAGAGAATTCTGCTATGTGCTGCAAGTACTGTGTCATTGTGAACAGGACTATAGGTTGTTCCAAATTTGGAACATTTTGTTGCGATGAACTTGGTAAGATGACCTTAGTGTAGTTTCAGTGATATACCTGAGGAAAGAGAGCAGAAAAGAGTATTTCTGGTACAGATTTTACTAAGAGTCAGGTCAGGAGGATTACATTGAAAACATCCTCTGTGTCGGCTTTTATATTTGCCTCTGCGTGACAAGTAATAAATTAGTTTGGTTTTAGATGTATGAAAGTTTGTTTCAGAGTTCACTTTGTAGGTGAACTCTCTGTTTGTAACAAGTCTTGGTTTTAAAGTGGCATCAGAAGCCAGTGCAAGTTTTAAAACTGATTTCTTGCTCTTGTACAAGAAACTATGTAAAGCAATAAGGAGGGTATCATAGTAGTGTGGTCTCTACAGCATTTCTATGTTGTGTATCCTATTTTCTTGTTGGATTTTAGTATGTACACTTTGCAATGTGACATTTCACTTGTCTCCATTCTGTTAGGACATCCATTTTAACTTCATTTTGAAGTACAATTGTGTTCCTGACCCTTCTGGCAAATGTACTTCTGATTTGAGGCGAGTCAGCTTGTTGTTGACTTGGGATCTGTTTAGCATTTGTCTGGAAGGTAGACCATGGTACATTTGTCTTTTACATTTGTACATTCTGAGTTACCAAGGTAAGGTTTAATTCACACTGACAGTAAGCAATGGACTAGATAAACCAACATGTGTTTCGCTTCCTTGATTTTGTCAAGCACAGGTGCATTCATTCAACAAACTGCAACCATGTTGTGAATGTCTGTACTATATAACAGATGCACTGAAGCTTGGCAGTGTGTGTATATATGCTGTTGCCTTCACATATATACGCTCTTTGAATGTTGGCTTGTTTCTGTGTTCTGTGCATTAGGCATCTCCGTTGTATCCATGAGCTTCAGTCCCTCTGCCACCCACTCACACATCTATAAGTGTTCCCATGGAAACATGACTTTTTAGCTCCATTATCCCTCTTAATGTTTCTCCCCACACAGATGTACACATATAAATCACAACAGCGGTGTGGGCTAGAGGGCGCCACTGAGTCTTTGACGCTGTCATGATAAGCATTGATAAAAATTCCAGGGGAACGATCAAACCCGTTCCATAAATTAGCACGGTTCATTGAATATTGGATGCTGAATGCTGAGTTGAGTATTAAGCCTTATTATTACGGATGTTTTTCAGGATTATGAATGTTGCCGTATTATTTCAGCGATGCAGACAAGGAATTATATAGACAGCAGTGTTTTGTGCCCATGCCATCTTGTATTTTTCCAGCAATATGGGTTTTCAAGTCCACATTGGACGCACTTCACAAGTTATTCTATGTGGCGTGGCTAACATTGAATGAAGGTGATATTAGAATCTTGTCAGGGCAATTCATGTCACTGCAGTGCTATGGGACAGAACATCCTCTTATAGTAAGAAGGGAAGGTAAACATGGAAAATGCACAGGTTATTTCTACTTTTCCAGTGTCACTATGATTTAGCTTCTTGGGAATGGTCATGCATGCTCACCCAGAGCCCTCGGATTCTCGCGCACAAGTAATGCGACGCAGTTAAGCATGTAGAAAATCAAACTAAACAGCCTGACCAACTGCAGAGAAGGAAAGAAAAGAGGAATGGATTACGTTTCCTTCATCCCAAACCACAGGAGCCCATGCTGAAAGGACTCGAAAGCAGCCTTCCGTGTTTACGCCAAGGGCTCTGACAAACAGAGCGAGGGAGGAAGGTAAATAGAAAACAGAATGGAGTGCTATCTTCCTGTCCCGACTCCTGCACGCAGATGAGGTGGAGAAGAGAGCTGGCATCAGGCCAGGTGCTGAAAGCTGGTCGCAGCGGCACTCTCAGCTTGTTCAATGAGAAAGTTGCGGCTAAAAGTTCAGGAAATGATTCAGCCGGCAACTGCGGATTGAATTTACATTTGATTTGTATAAAATGCATATTGATGAGGCTCATCTGCATATGTTTTTGTAGCCACTTGTGCCGCTCGAGTGGTGTGTAATCTACCAGCGGTGGACAATAGCTCATCTGTCTTGCTGATGGAAGTGAGCACATCACGGTCAGCTTTCATCAAAGAGGCTTCTGTGTGCGCCTCGTTCTTCATTATCTTTACATATGACACCCATGACGGTTTGCCTCCAGGCTATTGCCAGTGTAACATCTTCACTCATGCTACATGCATATTGGTCTGTCTGTGTTCTCATCCAAAGTCTTTGTCATGTGCACTTGAATGGTGGCATTCAAAGTCAGTTTGACTGGGAAACTATAGTGGAAGATACGAGGCAATTGCATGTGCTTTTATAGACTCATTTGCGCCGTAGAACCTTGGAGAGGTAAGGCTTAATGCATTTGTGTAGAAAAGCACCCAACACTCTCTGTTTATTGATGACTCATACACTTTAAATGTAATTCCTCCAAAATGCCTTTAAATGAGTGAGTCATTCTTATCAGTAATTTAACAGCTATGGTTGTCTGAATAATGTGTTATTTGAATAACTTCATAAGACTTGACATAAGCAGATATCGACTTGGCTCACAGCATGATTTCTCAAAAAGCAGCTGTAATTATCACAATAGTGCTAATATAAACAGTCTTGAAATACAAAGTAAATCCATTTGTTTTGCATGGGGAGGAGAAATCCAATAAAATTTCCCTGCATGCAAAAATTATCACCTTGTTCTCAAATTCTCTGCTGCTTTATGATTATACCGGCTGACTTTGTGGACTGTTGTGCTGGTTATGTTATTTGATTTGTCTTTTGTTGTTCTAAGCAGCAATATACACAGATGCAGTGCTTTTTTATTTCTGCTTTGCTAGAGGCACACTTTAGTTGCTTTTCTTGTGACCTTTTGGAAAACCGTTTTCATCTCTATTCTCTCTCCCTCTGTCCGTTCTTCCCTTTGGTTTCACAGTTAATGTTGAGGCGGTGATTTATCACTTGTGTGAGTCCGTAAGAAAATGGGTTTTCTCCTGGAACAGAGGCGGAGCTGGCAGATTCTTTAAAACTGTGCTTTGCAACCTTGCTGCCAATTACAATGTGTTTCCATGCCATTCCAGTGTGTTCAATTGACTTCAGTGGGGCAGTGATTTATTTTAGGCTTTGAATTTGCTCGCATCTGCTTTCAGAGTGCTAGATTTAAAGGGTAAGGCTACCGGCTTGGCAATATAGCTGTTTGGGCTTGTTAGAATTCAGCCATCATGTTTGGAAGTACATTTACTCTCATGAGATCACTAACAAGACAGCAGAGGCTAAAAGGCCAATGAGGATACCTTTAACCATATGTTTATCTATAATGTTTTACAGTTTTGCTAATTATTTTCTTCAGGACATATGAATTGTAAAATGAATGGAGAAAAGACTTAATCCAAGATCCCACTAAAGGAATCTGATGATGAATGTGTTTATATGTGTGGAGAATGGGAGAATATAAGTTGGATTACCAGTGTTGAATCCAGTTGTGTATCAGAACCCAAATCCTAAGATTATTCCACCCCCTCACACACGCACGCACGCACGCAAGCACGCACGCACGCAAGCACGCACGCACGCACGCACGCACGCACGCACGCACGCACGCACGCACGCACGCACGCACGCACGCACACACACACACACACACACACACACACACACACACACACACACAC
>CAIGQW010000596.1:9302295-9315349 GCA_903798125.1 Danio choprae
ACACACACACACACACACACACACACACACACACACACACACACACAAACAAACAAATTAAAAACACAGTTTAACGGTTTATAATAATCAGTCCAAAGCTTGTGATTATCAGGCATTCATGTCTAAGAAGTTAATCTTGCAGGTCCAGTTCATCCAGCACAATTTGAACTGTATTAGATGAGACTGAGTATTAATACTATATGTAAACCAGTGCTAGATGTGTCATCTGTACTTCAGCTTGTAGAGCAAGGCACTAACAATTCCAAGGTCATGTAAACCCTGTTTTGGAATGTTTGGCAACTGATAAATGTGAGTGTCTTTTATATCTTTCTTGATGTGCACTGTAGCTGTTGATTTCAGAGATCTTGCTTTTTTCTTTTTGCATGAACGCATTTCCTCCACACTTCATTATTCAGTTAGTTTGACTGTGGCTATTTGCCCTTAGGCTAAAACAGCTTGTCCATTCACATACAAAGCTTCCATAGAAAGGAAATAGCTGCACGGAGATTCTGTATTGAGGCTGCTCATTTACTGATCTAGTGTCATCTAGACACATTTATCATTAAAAACAAAGCTAAACTCAAGTCAGCTGAAAGCTCGAGCAATCTTTCCTTTGGTTGATGATATGTAGCGTGCAGTGATGACAGTCAGACCCCACCTCCGGCTGGCCCGGCACACATCAGCACTGTATTACTGACTCTGCTGTGTGGGAAATGAACTTTTATGATCTCTGATTTATTACCTGCATCAGTGGCTCTGAAACGCCCCAGGATTGCTTAGAGGAAAACTGGAGGGAAAAGCCTTCAGTCTGGGTGAGAAATCAAATCTACACCACCCCCCCCCCCTTTACCACCCCCCACACGGATCCATTTATGTGTGTCTGTGTGTGTGTGTGTGTGTGTGTGTGTGTGTGTGTGTGTGTGTGTGTGTGTGTGTGTGTGTGTGAGTGTCTGTGTGTGTATACATATATATGTATATGTGTATACATATATACAAGTGGAAATGTAAAGTTCATGCTAATGCACAACATATGCTAGAACTGTAAAATATTTGTTTTATACGTAAATAGCTTTTATTTAATTTTTTTTAATGTAACAACCATTTTTTTAACAGCATTTTGTTTGTTTGTTTGTTTTTTAGTTGCATGCTGACCTTTTTGTTAGCTGTGTTTTCACAATGCCCAATCTCACACTTTTTGTTTTCACATGCATTTCATAAGCTCCCAACTCAGCTAAATTATTTCTTTCTTCTGTAATGCTGCGGATTCAGCAGCGGCACAGCACCGCTCTGAAACTCTGAATATATTTGCACTGGAAGTGGCTAACGTCTTGATTTAGGGTGCTGAACTGTACATTTGTCTCACAGCAAGTGTTGGGATCATAAATAAGACACCCTCTTAAACACTGAGAGTGACCTCTTATGAATGTCACTGAAAACTAATCAAGTGGTGTAGAAAAGTTCACGGAGCAAGCAGAGAAAAAAGAGCATAGAAAATCCAGCAGAGGGCACATAAAAGTTTAAATATACAGGTCTAACGTGGTGTGAATGACCAAGGATGTTTTTTAGCTGGCCGTTCTTGTATGAAGAGGTACAGAGAGAGACTGGGGGAGCATGGAACGTGTTGAAACTCATGATAGTAGATCTTCAGGTGATAGAGGAAAGACCATATTCTGGGAAATTGAGAGATATGCTTGTTTGAGATTGATTGAACAGCCCTTATAAAACATACTGGAACCCCTATTGATAGACTGTTCAAGATTATTAGTATATTGGTATATGAGGCTAGATAATCTAATAATTGACCAGTTTTTGCACATTTTGTATTTTATATATAACATTCTTTTGGTCACTGGTAAATAAAATATACTTGCAGATACTCTGAGACTTTATTGCCTGTATGCAGCTGTTCAGTCCAGCTTTGATGGGCATTCGCCTTCACAAATTAATTTGGAATGTCAGACAGGCTTTTTAGTGCTCACATCAATGCATTTCACAGTCGTGTGTACATGATAATCTGTCTTATGCTGGGCTACTTGCATGTCTTTTGTAATCTGGATGAGTGTCTATTTGAAGAAAATAAGGATTTAAAGCCTCTGGAACAAAACACAATGCCTCCAGTTTTTGTTTGAAAGGATAGTTTGCACACTCATTTATTCACTTTCTTCTGTGGTGCATATTAAAATGACATTTAAAGAACACTTGATTGGAATCAAACACAGTTTTGAAGAAACTAGTGTTTTAGTCATTCATTTTGATGACAGTGCCATTTTGGGGTCTGAACCCAAAACTTAAAATCATTTTTAATAATACAGCAAAGACGATAGTTTTAACAATGTTGTTGTTTGTACGCGAAATATTTCACAACATGAATAGGTAAAACCTTTTAATTTTTTATTATATTATTATAATGTTAACATATACTAAATTACATATAATTCCCTCATCCAATCATAGCCAGGTCATTTGCAGTGCCCACTGCATTGTGGTCCTCCTGAGACATTGGTTAATTGAATACAAGACTCATCTAGTCATAATAATGAATGACAAATAAGACATTTGTTTATAAAGTGAGCTTGGCATGGCAGATGGCAACAGGAAGCTGTTTGATTTCTAACCTAATAACAGGATACTGACAATGAGGATCAGTAGCTCTTCAACAGGTCTTAACTGTATCGAAACAACATCTTTATCTGAAGGGATTACATTTGGTGCAGTCCACACCCATGTTACTTGACATGAGGACAGATAGGAAGGGAATATAATGCAAGTTTGTGTTTTTAACAATGATTGTCTGTGTATCATTATCTGGTTGTTTATTTCTATGTGAATTTGTAAAAAGTGTGTGATGTGTGCCAGACACTACAGAGGGCTGAAAAATATTTTTGTACATGTCCGCTTAAGGCAGAAAGAACCCCTGACAAACACGTTTTCATCTTGGAGTAAGACCCCGACTGGTTTGATAAAGGTGTGAGAGTAGAAAAATAAATTTGTGCGCAAAAGTTAAAGGGACGTGATTTGTGTATGTGTGTGAGCGAGGGAGAGGAAGATGGATGGAAAGCGTTTGACAGAGTCTGTTTGAACCGAGAGCTGCTGTGGAGGATTACGATCCCTCTGATCAGAGCAAGCGAGGAAATAGAAAGAAGGAAAATGGGAGAGAGAGTGAGGACAGGCAGATGTCAACATGTCTCTCAGATCCACTGGATTTGTCTGGCCGGCATTTGGTCTCAATCCATTGCTTTGAAATGCCACAGTTCAGGGAGTTTTGATGAATTCTGTAAATAACTATGTAAGTTTGAAATGTGCAAACATCAAACTCCAAATGAGTTTATGACAAGTTCACAGCATCAAAAAGATCGTAATATACTAATTCAAATGACAATTCAGTGCATTGGTGGTGATAACACTTCACATCAAATGTAGCAAAATAATATAATAGGACTATCTGTAAAATATAAATTAACAATTTGATTTTAGGATGTCTACTAGTATTGACTAGTATATGAATATAATTTTTTAATACTACACATGTAGTAATATGAATCCAGTGACAGTATAACAGATTTACAGTCCAAAAAAGTAGATGGCATTATTGCACCCAGTTGCTGGTTGGGGAAAAAGGCATTTCTTAACGAAACAGAATAATCATGAATAAGGTCTTTTGTTTTTGTATACTTTTTCACAATGACAAATCCTCTCGCCCCATATCTCAACACTTGCATTTTGAGTATAATTTAATGACCAGCAAAGACCATACAGAAGGTAAGTTAAAGATAGATAATTTTTTTTTCAGAATTTCAATGATTTACTTCACAGTTATAATTGTGAAAGTGATTAAAGACTGATATAGGTATGCAGTTTAGCATCATAAAGTCCCATTAGATTTTGTTGGGGCATATCCCCTTTGCCTTCATGGAGTGCTATAGATAATTAAAAACCCTTATCTGCCTGTGCTTGGTTTGTAAACACAACTCCTTTTCTTTCTAGCATCCTTCTGTCACCCTCTTCCTTCATACCCACATCAGGGATGAATCCCTCCATCTGTCCACAGAGGGATGAAGAGCGCAGGCTGTGTTAATGAAAGTCGAACAGGAGGATGTGTGCATAAGCGCCAGTGTGTATGTGCGGTTTTGCCTGTGCGGGTGTCAGAGTACGAGATTTTGTGACATGCCGTAATCAAAGTTGAATTGCACTGTTCTGAGATAATGCTCTTAGATCAGGGAGGATAAATTCGGGATTGCTCAGATGCCCTTGGCCCCTGCCTCCTCCCACATGCGCCTGATGAAATTCAAGGTCGAGTGTTTGCAAAGCCTGGAAAGGCTCCAGTCAAACAGCCTGGTCTTAGATGAATGTGGTTGCTTATTCTTTGCCCATTGTTTTTTTTTTGGACCATTGTCAATTAATTCAGCCAACTGCTCTGTAAGACCTTCACTTGACCTTACTTGACACCTAGAGGGCCTGGAGTTTTCTTGTTATTCAAAAATGAAGAATTATAATGAAAATATAGTCTACCACTGCTAGCACCAACCCACCCAACTTGAAGCCAGGATTTAAGCAGGCTGGTGTCATCTCAGTTTGCCATACTGGTGCCCAGTGTGGAGCGTATGGTGTTTGGCAATTGGTGCACATTTTAACCAGAAGGCTATAAATGAAACAGCCAGAACAGGGAAACATTGGCTTCTTATAACAGATCCAATCTGATATGTCAGAAGACAGTGTATGAATGCAAATGGACTCACACTGATGCTATTTGAAGTTTAAATGGTTTATTTCATAAAGTCAAGGGTGGACTGAAATCAATACACCTGTCTTTTTTTTCTTACAAAAAGAGCTCTTTCCAGCTTTACAGTCCAGTGTGCGGGCACTTTCAAAATGTCTTTCACTCACAGTTGTACATTTTTATTGTTATTGCTGTGTAAGTCTGATTATATGTGCTGGCTTTCTGGTAGCACAAAAGGAAATGCATCAAGTGAGACTTGCATTGTCGCAGTTTTATCCTAGAAAGACAAAGAATTGGAATGAGAAGCATGAATATCCAATTATTTATCAAGTAAACACACGCGCACACACACACACACACACACACACACACACACACACACACACACACACACACACACACACACAGCTTAAAGCCTAAATGTGCCATTTCCTCACATTCCCAGAGATGCTTCGTGTGTGTGGTATTAAACATGAATTCATTAGCAGTCTTTGATGTGGCTACTCAGCATGTGGTCTCCAGTCCGTGTGTGTGTGTGTGTGTGTGTGTGTGTGTGTGTGTGTGTGTGTGTGTGTGTGTGTGTGTGTGTGTGTGTGTTATAAACATACTTTCCAAAAGAAGGACTGGTTTTCTTTTGGCAGCATGCTGGAGTACCTCCAGCCTGGAGGTCAACTCATGTTCTCTGTTCAAGATACGGGGAATGCTGTATCCTATCCAACTGCTAGTGCCCTAAAGTAATCTATGGGTAGATGCTAAAATAATAAACCCCTGTTTTTGGATGACATTGCAAATTTGCTGATCCTAACGCCCAGTTTTAGATGCCTTTTAAATATTTCACCACCATGGATTGGCATGGGAACTTGCTTCTAGCATCCAACCATGCACAGAAAAGCCTCTAGCAAACGAAATCACGAGTTATTTTACAATGCTTTAATATCTACGCATTACAATTTTAGTGTTGAAGGAGACATAGCCTAACACATAGTAAAAATTCCACAGGTCCATTGAGCCATGGTGTTCGTATGGAGATTGTGGTTTTAAATCGTGATGTAATGTTTTCTTTTCCTCTCTCCATAGTTTCCCAGCTTCTATGTAGGAATGCTTAATAGGAAGGATGTTCATTTGTCCTTTGGCTTCTGTTTGAACCCACCAAAGAGTCATATTGTGTGTTTTGATTCAGATTTATAATACCACAGTTTCCTTATGAGTGTTTTTGCCTTGACCCACATCTCCCTTCTCTCCTACTTTAAATGTAATCGCTAGTAAATGATACCTGCTGTAGTGTTTTGAAGTGGTTCTTTTCTAGAATTTTCTATCAGAGAACATTATCCCCCACTGTTCAGATTGCACACACTACTATATTTCCAACCATTCCCTTCCATACACCCAAACACAGATGTGGTATGACCATTCTCGTGCAAAATGGAAAGTGTACCGAACCCTTTATTACTCTCCTATGCCTTTGAGTGGGCTAACACCCCTCCCTTAGTGCGTCTCTGCTTTCTGTTTCAATGGCTAATCATTACTGTGGAGTTCATACCCTTCACTCTGTATAACGTCTTAATGCCCACTACAACGGCTAAGCAGTGATTTTCACATCTGCTGTGAACCACAGCAGTTAAGTGCCAGCCTAGCATATGCTAGTATGCTCTGCAGCTAAAAATACAGTGTTTATGTTTATATGCATGGACTCTACTGTCCATGTACTGTATATTCCCATTTATGCTGCTCAACACTACTGTCAAAAGTAACTTTTTTAGTGCAGGATAAGTAGCAAACTGGACCCCCCCCCCCCCTTTTTTTTGTGCAGCCTTTAGCAATTCCTTCTAATTAGCCCTGTGGTCCACTATTACTCAAATATTGCAGGCATGACTGTGAGCTCTGCTACTCCTTCAGCTGTGTCAGCAGGTGAACTGCGCTATCTGGAAAGATAGGAGAATATCGGCAAAGCATGCTAATAGCATACCAAGGGGAAAATCAATTAGAGGGCCAGAGGTCTGGCTGTGAGGTGGGGCACAGGCAGAGAAACTGTGCCCATACTAGCTGTTATCTCCTGGGGCAAATGCATTATCCCATTGAGAATGGCATCCATTCATGCCAACTGTGCAAGCTCCCAGAGTGCCCTTTTCCACCTCTCTTTCTTTCTGTAATTACTCATGCATTTTTCAAATGGCTGGAAAACTGTCATGTGGTTTTAACAATTTGTCTACTAAGACCATGCTCTCCCCTCCTCTGTTGAGAATCTATTGTGGAAGATACAGTGAATGTGAATTGTGTATTCTATTTTCATTGCTGTTAAAGCTAAGTCTAATATGCTAATAAAGCGAATATCTTTAATGCTTACTTATGTTCTTTCTCTCTGTGCAGGTACAGAATGTTCCCAACTTCACGAGAAGCCTGAATACTAAAACAGAGCACAGAGTGAGTAGTGGACAGAGACACTCTTCCCCTAAGGAACCAGGACAATGGCTTTCCACAACAGGAGATGGAACTTCTCTTTTTCTTGCTGCATTGTTGTCTTGTTGCTTCCCCTTGTGGCTGCAAGGCCACAACAACCTTCAGCTGCATCTAAAGTACACGAGGAATACAATACGTTCCGGGTGGAAAACACAGAATGGACCTTTAACCACCTTGCGGTGGACCACAGAAATGGGAATGTGTATCTTGGGGCAGTGAACCGCATCTACAAACTCTCACCTGGACTGGACATACAGGTGTCACATCAGACCGGTCCAGATGAGGATAACCGGAACTGCTACCCACCCCGTATAGTGCAGCCTTGTAGTGAACCCCTTACGTTGACTAATAACGTCAATAAGATGCTGCTCATGGACTACCGAGAGAACCGGCTGCTGGCATGCGGCAGCTTGTACCAGGGTATTTGCAAACTCCTCCGCCTGGATGATCTGTTTAAACTTGGAGAGCCCTTTCATAAAAAAGAGCACTACCTCTCTGGCGTCAATGAAAGCGGATCCGTGTTTGGGGTCATCGTGTCTTATGGTGATGCCTCGCCTGATAAGTTGTTCGTGGCCACAGCTGTTGATGGAAGACCAGAGTACTTCCCAACAATATCTAGTCGTAAGCTCACCCGTAACTCTGAGGAGGATGGGATGTTTGCCTACGTCTTCCACGATGAATTTGTTGCCTCTATGATTAAAATCCCATCGGATACATTCACAGTGGTACCAGACTTTGACATCTATTACGTCTATGGGTTCAGCAGTGGAAATTTTGTGTATTTTCTCACGTTGCAACCTGAAATGGGCGGAGGCCCGACTACAGGGTCATCCTCAGCTGGGCGTGAACAGGTGTACACTTCCAAACTAGTTAGACTCTGCAAGGATGACACTGCATTTAACTCCTATGTTGAGGTTCCTCTTGGTTGTGTTAAGGGTGGGGTTGAGTATCGCCTCCTACAGGCAGCCTACCTGTCCAAAGCAGGAACCATTCTGGCACGTTCATTGGGCATAGGACCAGACGATGACATCCTTTATGCCGTGTTCTCCAAAGGACAGAAAAGAAGGCCCAAAGAGTCATCTCAGGAGTCCGCTCTCTGTGTGTTCACTCTGAAAGAAATTAACGAAAGAATAAAGGACCGGCTGCAGTCATGCTATAAAGGAGAGGGAACCCTCGATCTGGCCTGGCTCAAAGTGAAAGACATCTCGTGCAGTAGTGCGGTGAGTACATTCAGAATTGCAACACCCATGCTTACCTGTCCTTAGCAGAACAAAACTGCTTGTGACAGTTACTATAGTAACACACTATTATTTAAAATGATTGATGTGAGCAGTGCTATTACGTTCAGGGTTAGTCATCAAACTGTACACAAATTGAAGTTGTTGAAACAAGACCATTCAAGTTTTTACCAGAGCGTAGGGCTAATTTGGGTCAAATAAAGGCACACGTATGAGGTAGTGCCCACTAGCAATACAATACCACTTTTGATAATTTACCACTAGCTGTGCTTATAACAAGCCTTTTGACAACACAGAACAAGGTATCGAAATAAAGTGACATTTTTAATGGTTTCCTAGAAACTGACTGTTATGAAAGCAAAAGCTTGTATTTTAAGCTGTGGGTGTTTGGGCTAAATGAATTGGAGAATTTTTCATTGCAGTTTTAGTCTGCATTTTAAACCAATGCATGCCGAGGGACAATGATGTTGGTTTTGTAGTCGGCAGGTCACATTTTTTAGAATGTTTTTTTATTTTGTATTCCTCTTCATTTATTTCTCACAGCAGTAACAACATAATTGCTGCCATTTTGACTACCAACTTACAGTATGTCTGGTTCCCAACAAAATCATTCATTTGTTAACATAGTTTTCACTCAGTTCTGCACAACAAGGTTACAATGTTTGTCACAAAGTAACTGGATTTTTAGACTTTTGATAAAATACAGCTAAACTGTAGAAAATGTACCACACATACCACTCAGTACCAGAACCAATGAATATGGCATGGTAGTCAGTAACTGTGTAGTAAATGTAAATACTATGGTATTTGCCACCATATTGTGATGGTACCATTTCATACCACATGCAAGTTTTTTCCTTATGTACGGACGATATGTGTGTGAACTGAGTGAACACACACACTGGAAGACACTCACACACAAGAATAAATGTGAAGCAGACTGTGAGAAAGTCGTGATAAGTCTACGGTTAGAGAGGGAGGAAGACAGGGAGTTATGTTGAGGAATGGTGCCATTTTTGCATGCACTGCAGTATGGCCACTGCAGCATAAATTAAAGAGAGAGCGTCACAGCGAGGAGAGAGAGATGGATGGTCTGCGTCTCCTCCTCTGGTAACTATGGCTACTAGCTCCTCATTTAAAAGCCAGGCAAGTGTTTGATTGGGGAAGTGAAAAACACAAGTGAGCTCAAACACATTACATCTGAGACTAATAAATGCTCTGCTACTGCTTAAATTATCCTGATATCCTAAATTATAACTGATCTCGGAAACAAATATAAGAACATTCATGCACTTGTACCAGGGTTACTGTTTAAATTATTCTCTCTGCGAACTGATCTCGAAAACAAATATAAGCACAACCATGCACTTACAAAGGCTTACCACATATTAGGTACGATTTATTATGTTTTTCTTCAAAATTTAGAATTCACAGTATACTGGTTTTGAGTTTTTAAATATATGTATTTTTTATGTCTTTATTGGTATTTCATGTATTGGGTTTTAGAGGTTTCGTCACATTTTTGGTAGATTTGTGATAGCCAAATTGAATTATTGAGTTAAAATGTATTATTCATTTATTCATTTTCCTTTGGCTTAGTCTCTATTTCAGGGGTCTCCACGGCGGAATAAACCGCCAACTATTCCAGCATATATTTTACACACACACAAACTCATACACTACGGCCAATTTAGTTTATTCAATTCACCTATAGCGCATGTCTTTGGACTGTGGGGGAAACCGGAGCACCCGGAGGAAACCCACGGGAACAAGGGGAAAACATGCAAACTCCATTCAGAAATGGCAACTGGCCCAGCCGGGACTCGAACCAGAGACCTTCTTGCTGTGAGGCGACAGTGCTACCCACTGAGACAAAATTGTTTAGACAAAATAGGATTTGAAATGGTTATAAATGAAATGTTATGGCAAGCTGTTTTTAAAAGTAATTAATTATATGAATTATAATAGCTTTACTTAAATTATTAATCTAATGACTTTTGATATATGCTCTGACAAAGACTACTTCTAACCAGTTATATCATAACAGAATGCCCACTATTTTATAACATGGATCAACTGAATCCCTAACCTACATTCCCTCTCTGCTGATTATTCTGTTTCATCTGGGAATATGGTACATTTATGGACGTTAAATGCATTATGAATGCTGTTTCATGTTGTCTTTCTCAGTAAGCAGACTACATTAGGTATAAAG
The DNA here is from genome assembly GCA_903798125.1 of Danio choprae. Classification (NCBI taxonomy): domain Eukaryota; kingdom Metazoa; phylum Chordata; class Actinopteri; order Cypriniformes; family Danionidae; genus Danio; species Danio choprae. The sequence goes on from CAIGQW010000596.1 coordinate 9,312,923, forward strand.
CAGCTTCCAAACACCCACAGGCAGAAGGAACATGGGCACGATTGCGCTGACTCACCTATGAATAAAAGCACACACTCATAGATGGATACATTCACACACACACACACACACACACACATTCAAAAGCCTCCCAGGGCTAAAAAAGAATGGCATATCTGTCGAGCTGTTCTGTGACTGAAGCTAAACGCTTTTGGGCTGTGGTATTCCTGAATCCTCGCTCAACGGGACCATGTTGACGAGATAAAAAGTTTGGAATGACAGGAGTGAGAAAACGATTTAAAAACCTGCTTTCTGAGTCGGGTAGATGGATGTTTTGCTAATATCTCTAGCGTGATTTTACAAGAATCACAGTTGCTGGTCTCAGATGGGTTCGTGTTTTCAATAATGTATGAAAAACTCAGTGCTGCGGAGTTAAAATATTGCATATCATCGTTCACAGAGGACGCCAAACATATACAAGCTGCTTTTTACAAACCGAGAATCAAGAAAGAAAAGAAAAATAATGGGAAGCTTTTTGACTTCCCTGATATGAAAGTCTAATTAAGTAAGCAGAGACGCACTGTGAGATCAAGCAAGCCCCTCTTCATGAATGCGAAGATAACGTTCTCTCAATATTCAGCCCTCTGCAAACGTTACATCAACATGACATGATAGTAATGCAGGTTCGGTGAAGATATGAAAGTGATGTATATCTTAATATCCTCTCTGTGCCCTCTGCAGACGATAAGGATATTATGCTGTGAAGAAAAAAAACATAGCATAATGTAAGCCTGGCTCATATGAGATATATCTCTAGTTCTGTCCAAAATTCAGCTCTTTACTAGCAGTCATCGTCATGCATCATGTGCAGACAGATGACATGGATGAATAGCTTTTTTATTATTTTAGATGCGTATCGACAATAATATAGAAAAATATGTATAAATGATGATCTAATCTTGCTGGGACCTAACAATGAGAATATTTACCATGAGTTCTGTAAACTGTTTTTTTATTATGCAATTGTAGCTGAATTGTTTCTTTGTTAACTTGCTTTTATTTTAATGTAAACGGGCTAGAGGAACTTACTGTATGTTTGACTTCTCATTTTGTTGTGTGTGTGTTGTACATGTGCCATGTTTAAGATGCTGCATCAACTTTGTAAAATGTAAAAAGTAAGGATTCATCCTGCAGCTTTTTTCTGTCATGTCTTTTTCTTTTCTTTTTTTCTTTTTACAGTGATGGGATTTGTCAAATTACCACAGTTTTACTGTATAAATGGTAGATTTAGTATGTGCACATGTCAAGTGAAAGCAGAAATGTATTTGCAGAGGCAGCAGCAGTGCTCTTTGCTTTGCTGACTCTCTCAAGCTCTTCATTGCTCTTTTTCTCTCATGGTGTGTGTTTTTTCCCCAATTAATGAACAGATGAGAAGACCTACTGCTCATTAGGGCAGTCAGACTGCATGAAGGGGCACTGTTAATGTCAAATATGATACACACACAGACACACACACACACACACACACACACACACACACACACACACACACAAACTCACAAAAGAAAGGGTGTGCGTTTCACTATGTGAGACAGACTAGCCATCTTCATTAGTTCATTAAAACAGACTTAGACCAAATCTTTCTAGATGGTTGTAATGAAGTCATCTCTCTCATGTACGTGGAGGCGTGGTATGTTACACACAATGGTCATGCTGTCACCCTCATTAACAAGAGATCGGGTCTCTTTGAAATATGCAGCTCTGCGTGACAAGATCTTACTTATGTTGCATGCCTAGATGCAAAAGTAGCTCATCTGTTTATTTAATTAAAAAATGTATAACTTATTTATATAAATTTTAATTTTAAATATATTCATTTACTGTTCTTTTTTGTGTGAAGTATTTGTATGTGCATATTGTTTTTTTCTTCTTTTTTTCATTTAAGTGTATTAATTTGTGTGCATGTTATTTTAATTTGTGTCTTTTTCTATTTTAAATTTTTTCAAATTTTCTATTTGTCCATGTTTTTATTTATTTGAGTGTATTAATTAATTAATTTACTATTTGTGTGCTTATGTATTTGTGGGTTATTTAATGCGCTTACTGTATTCACTTATTTTTTGTTTATTTGTATGTAATATATTTATATATGTTTTAATTAATTTGTGTTTATCTGTGTTTAATGTATTTGTTTGTATTTATTTTTATATTGTTTTTATACTGATTTACTAATCAGTTTTGATTATTTTATCATTTGTGCATTGATTTATTTTTGTATTTTCTCAAACTGCGCAAATATTTTAATTGTTTGTGCTTATATGTATGTACATTACATATTTGCATGTGCAGTTTATTTATTTATTGATTTATGTGGGTGGGTATGTGTGCTTTATTTATTATTTATTATTATTATTATTATTATTATTATTATTATTATTATTATTATTA
>CAIGQW010000596.1:9315359-9348830 GCA_903798125.1 Danio choprae
TATTATTATTATTATTATTATTATTATTATTATTATTATTATTATTACAAATAACTCCCTTGTTCCTTCTATATAATGTGAAATAATAAATAATCATCCTTATATAATGTGATGACACCCCCACCGCCTTTACCCCCATTCAAAAAAGTATTAGTTGCTCTGTATAGATATGCATTCAGAAGATTTAAAGTCAGGACCATGTTCTGTTAATCCCAAGTCCAGGGTTCGATAAGTCATGCTTGCAGCTTTACTCCCACAGGGTTACAACTGGCAGCTGTGTGCTGCTATTTAAAGATCAGACACACCGAGGGGGAATCCAAATGCAGAGGCAGAGATCTGAAGCTCGCTCATGACTACTGTAGCTCTGGTTGTGCCAAACATCTCTCAGACTTCCCAAGTGCCTTTGGGCCCAGACAGATGAGTGTTCAGACCCGAACAAAAGGCATTCTGATGTTTGCTTTTGTTTGTTTATTGTTCTATTATTAAAGTGCGTTAGATTGATCTGCAATTGACTGAAATCCACAGCCTTAAATATTGCTCTATTTTTGCAAGGCTGAAAAATATAGCATTGATTTTTATTAGGGAAAATATAACTGTTTGATGTTTGTGATCATAGTTTACAAAGTTAATTATGTGTTAAAATCATGTTAATATAAGATTTTATATTTATATAATTTGCACATAAAAACAACTAGTAAGGAAGAAGCACTAAAGTGAGCACTAGTGATACTAACATGCATGACAGTATCGGATAATGAATGTAAAACTGTATCGTGCTGGTGTCTATAGATCATTTTGTGTTGGCATCTGACCTATAAAAAAAAATCTGTCTGAACCTATGTCAGCAGAAAGAAAGTGTGAATATGAGTCTGGCACAGTAAATTCACCTTTCTCATCTCCTGGAGTGATGTATTCAAGCAAACAAGGGCACGCCACATGCTAATAGGTTTTTTTTTAATTTATGCCTTTTTTTCCCCTTCACAACCTCTGCTCACTTATGGAGCCATTGCGGTCATGGAGATAAGAACATTTTAAATTAAGATTGGTCTCATTATTATTCATAATCATCTCAATTATAAGTCATTAAAATCAGGCTATAGGCTGTTCCCTTACAGCTGTCAGTCTCTCTGCACGCTCATTACATATTATTGCCAAATAATTAGCGCTTTTCACCCTCCAAGACAGACCTTTTTTTTCCGCAGACCTCTTACTATCGAAGTGGCTGTCAGTTCTCGTTAATTTTCTTCTGTTAGTCATACTTATTTTTTTCCCATTAAAATGCACTTAGTAATTACTACGTTGTATTGATGTGGCAGTCATGTTAGACTGACATGCAGCATTATACAAATGTTTTCACAGAGTGTCGTAAAAATGTGCTCTTCACTATCAGTTGTGATTTATTTGATTATTTCATGAGTTTATTTTATGAGTTTGACCGTGGAAATGTTGCTAATTCAATCTTAACATTCTTTATATTTTCTTATGTTATTGTTTTTGAGTGAAGAAAAATAGTTAACTTTAAAATTGGACACAAGCTGGTTTTTCACTCTTAAACAGTGATATATCAAATTTTTTCCTTTTTTTATTAATAAGGCTGCCTTGCCAAGGTTTTCTTTGGTGACACTTTCTAGAAGAACCACTTTATGGGATTGTGTGACATGGTTTTAATCAGTCGCTTGCACAGCGCGCACTGCATTTCCATTCATTAAAGTCGATCTCCAGGTTTATTGGCCTCAGTAATTACATCTCCCATCGTAACTACTGCAGCAAAGGTCATAATCCATCATAAGATCGTTATCTCCTAATCAGACTAAACTCACTTTACATGTAGATGTGAAAAGGTTATGAGCTCCTGCACTTCTTGGATGTTTCTTGTAGTGCGTCAATTTTGTCGTCTTTCCTTTTTCTCTCCATTTTTTGGAACCATTATAAATCTTATGAACGCTGATAGTGAAAATGCATACACAAGCAGACATGGAAGCACATTCAAGCAGTGAGGTTATAAACCTTCAGCCTAACCTTTATTAAATACATGATTTTCTTAACATCCTCTAACACACGAAATCAAAAACTGGCTGAAGAGCACACAACTGTGTGGTTTCTTACTAAAAACTGCTGATATTTCCCATCCAAACAGTTTCATTGATCCACAAAGTGTGATGTATGCGGTGACATCATTGACAGCTACCTAATGCATTCCTTTTTATTGAGCTTTACTCAGGCAAAATCACACAAATGACTCTTTTTTTTTTCTGATTGATCTCCTGAGCTTTGGATAAAAACAGTTTGCTGACAGTTTGTTTACCTCCAGTAGGTTTGCAGATGATTGTTAATATCTAGGTTTCTAGAAGCTTAAAGATCAGATGTAAGAAACCTTCACGTTTCACCTGCTTTTTAGATACCATCACAGGTTTGTGAAAATCCTTTCCTTTGGCCGTCTTTAGATGTTTGACACTACTGTATATCTTTACGCCAACATAGTGGCATAAGATGAGATTTCGGGGTTTGATTTGTATCAGTAACACTCATTTTGATATCTTTGACAGTTTCTTTGAAGCTCTCCGGTTCAGTTGGATGTAGTGATAGCGCACAGCCAATGTTGGATCAAATAATACAGACAAAGTGCTTTCAAATGTAGGCCTTTGCTATGGAAGCGTAAGCCTGCAGAATCTCTTTCTTACTGAAGGGGTTCACAGTCATTAAGTCATTAAATGTCATTACGTGCAGACAGTTGTGCGATATTTATCATTCATATCTTTTTATTCTTTCATAGCAGAGTTCTCTGGTAAAGTCGGTGCTGGGTAGAGGCCAATGCAGGATGGAAACAAAGATTATTAGACCTTTAATTCAAAAGAGTAGTCTGGAAGACAATTGAGAGAAGGGAGGAGTAGACGGATGAAGCATGGTGGTTAGCTAGGCATCCAGCAACTGATTAGTGAATAATTTTATTATTTATTTTGTATTATTACTTTAAAAATAATTAGGTGTATTGCATATATTGTGGCACAGATAATCTAAATGTAAATGTAGGAGAAATTAGCATGTGGAAATTAAGTATTCTGTATCTTACGATAAATATAAAAAAATTAAAAAATTTATATCTGAAGCCTTTTGAATGGAGCAATAAATCATGCCAAGTCAAGATATTACAAAATGTTCCAATGTTTCCCCAGACCTCTGCTCCATTCAGTTGTGCATTATCTAACTATGTTTTGAACACAATCTTTTCAGGTCAACCTGAAATCAGTCTAATTATATAGGACTGCCTTAAGACTAGACAATCAGGCAACCCATTGGATAGTTAAATTTGTAAATATGCAATTTTGTGCATCCCTGATAGAGTGCCATTATGTTGCTCCAGAAAGGTTCTTCTCTTTGTAGAGTTGGCGTGATTGTTTATCAGTCTTTCCACCCTGATAGAAACCATTAAGACAAGACTGAGTGTAGAATGCTCCCAATCAAATGCATAACGGACACAAAAAACAACCTATTAAATACTGCAGAATTGTGAAAGCACAAGGATTTCCGTGCTCCAAGCTGATTGAGTGTTGATATAATTACGTTGAACATGGAGCTGAGATTTGTGGGAAATAATGTCTTTGTTGCTAACAACAATCCCTGCGTGAGATATTACTTGAGCATGAAAAGGAAAGACTCTGAAAGGGTAATTATATGACTGTGCAGAATTAGCTCTTCAAGAGCCGATTCATCATCTGAATGATGTACACTCGCAGCACTGATCAGGGTTTATTTGCATAAACTGTGCATTTTGATCAAACCGTGATCTATTAATAGCACATTTAAATATTTTGCTCACTTTCAGCTAACGGTGAGGTGACCTCTTATTTCTTGGGCCAGATGCTCTTGAAGGTTGTTCCCCTATGTGCTCAGATTGGACAAAAAAGCTTCTGAAAAAAAGCTTGGATTTCACTTGTTGCCTTTCTGTCCAGGGACACAGAGACGCCGGCGCTAGGAAAGAGAGCTGCCTTTGTATTGCAGGATGTAGCCAGGCAGCGAGTGGTCCGAGTGACCTGATTCTGCTACGCCGTCTCTGGAAACAGTTCAAATGAAAAAAAACGGTGCCTGCGCTATTCCAGAGGCTTTTAGTTGCACTCGTCAGACTATTCCCTCCTCCTTTCTTTCTTCCCTCTCTCCTCCTGTACACCTTCAGACGCGCAGCGTGAAATTGCCAATAATGCGGCAGCTTGTTCGCAGAGAGTGAGCCAGGAAGACGTAGATAGAGGGAAGGCATAAAAGGCAGAGAAACAGAGAGTGTAAAGTAGTAGTGGAGGTTGATGGGCAGCAGGGAGGGCGCCCCCTTGCGCACACAGGACATCGAGAGATGTTATTTGCATTGAGATGAGGAGAGTGGAAATGTCATGTTTATGTGGCGAGGTAATGAAAACGTGTCTGCTTCTTGAAAGGTTGACAGACAGGAAGCCTATTTCATTAGATTGCAGCACATAGGGTCTGATTGGCATGTTGTTCACCTTGCCAGAAATATCGTGGCATATGCCAATGAGAAGGCGACGAGACACATGCTCCATCCCCCTCCAGTCAGTGTCACAGGCATATGCGCTGTGCCAGGCGATGCCTGGGCCTTGTGATAAAATATCCGCTATGCCAAAAGACATTAGTCCATGTCACAACTATGACTGTCATTGTGTTTATTCTTAGCCCAGTTTTTTTTTCAGTCTTAACCTCGATGGTGGCAAGTCTTTGTAGCTATTGCTACCAGTCTGCTGTGTTGGGGCTTTACACATTTTGACCCATGTAAGCAAGATGAAGGGTGCTGGAGACCGTGATTGCGGCCGAGTTTTATTTTTATTTGCCTGTGTAAGCAGGTGCACACATAGAAGCAGGTTGCTGCTGCCTCAACAACCCGGGATGATTCATGGCCCTTGATATGGACAGGAGACATCTGCAGAAAGACTAACACTGCAGAAAACAGATCTTTCATGTAGCTGCGGCTTTCTAACAAGAGCCGTGCGTTAGAAATGAGCATCATTACTCTGAGCTGGCATTGGCGAACCGAGCGGCACGCAGGCTTGGGCTGACAGCAGAACATTTCTAAAGGTCAGACATCTGCAAAGAGAGAGAAGAAGAAAAAAAACGTATAGAACATTGAACATTTCCCTGTTCTCTTTCTCTCCCAGTCTCTCTACTCCCTTCTTCATTTCTCTGTTTATTCTTCATTCTGGGTTGTATTGAGTGGACTGAAAATTGAGTGCAGTGTTCGCTATCGATTCAGCTGATCACTCATAAACCGCCATTTTAGAGAGACAGCCCCTGTCTTCCATTTGCTTAATGAAGGGTCTTGTATCTCCTGACCGCTGACAAATAGACATTTGCTATATTGCATAGACCCATCCGGTCACTTGATTGATCGTGTCTCTCTGAGGTTGGTCCAATGTTTTGCCCTACTACAGATTTGTCCCTTGGCCTGCAATGGATTTTCAAAACAATGACAGACATCATTAGCCAGGGGGCTGTTGTTATTGAGATAAACACTGCTTATAGTCTAATTGAACTCTCATCATGGGAGTATGTACATTATTCCAGTGCATACACGAGGAGTCTGGGAGTGATAATGTACATCCAGATGCTTCCTCTCACAACCTGGGTATCGCCCTTCGCCCACTTTGTCACTGGAGACTGTGCTGTGGGTTGATGCCTGGGGGCAAAACATAGCTCAATCTGTCTCGTTTCATGATCCGACTGAGAGAATATGGCATTAAAACCTGAAATATTATTGCTAATCAAGCAGTTTGAGGCACCTGTTATTCCGCTTTTTCAGTGATGGAAAATAATGGGCCCTGCTATTAGAATGAAATTAGACCTTTTAAAGTGCCTGACATCATCATGTAGGTCGTATTGCTGTGCAAGATGATAAAAACACAGGCATTGGGAGTTTGTATATGTGTGGTATGTGAGATTTTCATTTACATTACATATTCAGGATTTTTTGTGGTCTGATATCAAAATATCTGCCCGTTAATCCATATTTGACGCATGCTGCAAATTTGGACCCCAATACATCAAACAACCCCCCCAACCCCCCACCCCCCAAGCACATACCCCCAACTATGTTCTCTAAATGTTTAACTTTTTTTTTTTTAAGCTTAATTTACACATTAAGTGAAGAATGAAAAAGAATGCATATTTTTATTAAGATTGCTTAAAAATTTAAAAAAATAATTTAGTTCAGAAAATATACTTTTGAAATGTGTTTAACATTTGAACTTTTTCTTTTTTGAGCAGGCCTTATCAGAGCCTAAAGAGATATTCATGAACAAATTAAAGGCTGTGAGCATATCATATTTGGCAGCGCTTGAGAAGTGTTATGGTTTCATGCCCTCAATGAGTCAAAGCCCTGGGCATCATTAATCATGCTTTCGATTTGTTTGACATTTTATCCCGAGGTCTCTGCAGCTGTTTCACTGGATGCCGTTGTTTCCAAAGGCCTCTCAAGAGACTGAAATATGGAAGCATTACCGAATTATTATTTCTATATCAGAAGCAGTAAATCACTCCATTCTGTCTGACACTGCCAACTTTTCCACCCATATGTTACATGTCACATAAAGTCACACAGCATCACACGAACCGCCATATTTAAAAGATGTTTCTTTAAGATGCTTTTCCAGCTGAAATGACAAATGCACTGTCTTTTATCAGATAAACCTCGCAACCCCATTTTATATATGACTGCCTGAATTGAGGATAAATAGTGACAATGATGCATATGCTGTGAAGCTGCTTCGCAAATGGACCAGTAAACATGTATGTTGTGGCACAAACTAGTTTAAGGAAACGGAAACCGCTTCGTCTTCCCTGTCTAGCATTTTCCAGGTTATTGCTAATAATAAAAGGTGATTCAGTACTTCACATTGCTCTAAGCTAGTCATCTTATAACCAACTAGTTGATTTTTTTTTTCAAAACTCTACTATAAAAAGCTAAATTAAACCTTTTTCTTTTCTGCTTTCTAGCTCCTCACCATTGATGACAACTTCTGTGGTCTGGATATGAACGCCCCACTTGGCGTCTCAGAGATGGTGCGCGGAATTCCACTGTTCTCTGAATCCAAAGACAAAATGACATCGGTTATCGCCTACGTGCACAAGAACCACTCTCTGGCTTTTGTGGGCACCAGAGGAGGCCATCTAAAAAAGGTAGGGCTTTTTTGTTTCTTTTGCAGGATTGTGAAAACCCAGTCAGTTGATCAATCTAAAGGCCGCATTAGTGTTGTAGTAAAAAAAAAAACCATCTCAGATTCAGTGTAGTAATTGCTGACACTGGGCATTTTATGACATGAGAAGATCAGAGCGCTGTCCACTACATCTTGCTACTGTATGTAAGAAGTTTAGATCCGGTAAGTTCAGCAATCTTCTGCTGTTGTGTCTGACACATTTCCAAAGGAATGGTTGGTAAGCGGCGCAATGAGAGAGAGAGACAGAGAGGGCCATGGGAATCCCTGTACATGCAGAGGCTGTTGGGGGTAATTGGATGATGCGGTGCAGGGGCTTTCGGCCCGGTACCCTCTCCTCTGACTGTGCCTCATAGGAGCCGTGTCTGAGACGAATCCAAGGGCCAGCCAGACACTGCGCAGAGCAGAAAATAACATTAAAATACAGAGAGAGAGCACGGAAGCATAGGAGGGAAAGACAGACAGAGAGGGAGAGAGCGAATGAGAGTATCATTTTTCTCTTTTTCTCAAGTGCTAAACCTCCAGGGTATTGACGTTACAGACAGGCAAATCTTTGCCAAAAGGCAGGATTCCAATTTGACGCGTTCTTGTTATTGTGGTAGTGTTTTGTAGTTGGATCTGGCTGCGGATGAAAATCTGTGGCATAACAGACTAGTCCTTTCCCAAAAATTTCATTCTGAAGAATGTTGGAGAGGAGCATTTTTGATGCTGTAGGTGATGGAAGATGAACATTTTTATAAGAATGGTAACTGTATTTGAATCCACAAATAAAGCACTATAACCTTGTTGGACGTTGCAATATTTTATAAAGAGTTTGGGTAAAATTTTTCATTTGTTTCCTGTTTTTGGTCAGAGTTATAGTTTTGGTCTAGACTTCCTACCCTTTTAGAATGATCATTTAAACTGTGTTTTTTGCTTGGTTGTGATAAACTTCTTTTTTTCAAACTCCACACACAAATATACCATTGAGACTGCTATAATTAGAGACAGATTACCTCTGTGTTATCTATCTGGTAATAAGGGTGTTTTCAGAGTGCCATTACATAAAAAAAGACATTTTGTTAGAAACTATGATTGACAAAATGACAGCCACCAAATTGCAGATAGGAACAAGAGTATGCGGCCAAACAAATCTCCAGGGAACAGACAGACAACACAGTGACGCTTTCTTTCAAGCAGACGGACAAACATAACCATGCAAACACACATACACATGCACAGAAACCTTTTAGTTGCCATTTTGATGATTGCAGATCTCTGCGGGAAAACAGCAGATGATGTCACTGTTGCCTTTTAGACAAAACAAGAAATAGTCCTCGCTGGCAGTCATTAATCAATGAAAATGAGTTTATTACCGTCCCTTTTGCATAGTGATTTATAGGCCGGCATCACGTCATATGCAGTAAACTGTTTACTAGCTGAAGACGAGCTCATCACAGAAAGTAAATATTAACTGGAGCAACTCTGATGGTTTATGCAATAGTCAAACAGGAACTTGCGGGTCCATTAAGTTAAAATGAGAATTTTGTGGCTTTTGGCACATGTTGGTTATCTTTGTCATGTTCATGCTAATGAACTCTCAAATGTTGGCTAATTTCAGTTTAAATTTAAAAAATGACAGTCCTTGTATTCCTGGAAATTGGAGCAAAAAGGCTAATCGACCATTCTGCACCATCATTTTAAAAAGTCTTTAGAATAAGAATGTAAAAACACACCTGCAGCCAACTAGCAAGTAGCAAATGAAGTTGTGATATATCTAAATCTTATTGGAAGTTTTCTACTAAGCACTTTTATGGGATCTTTCAAGTGGCTTGTTTAAACAGAAAATGAAGACGTCGACCTAATTAGAAGTCATGTTGGAGAAAAGCAAAATCTAAAATGGTTATTAAATTTTTTTGTGTGTTGCTGTGATTTTTGATCATTCCCAGTTAATGCAGGGTTTTTTTTCTGAATACGAATGCTGGTATTAGGATTACTTAGGTGGAACACGACAGCAGAATCCCCTCCAGGTGGTTATTTTAAATTTGAACAGGATAATCCAAGGCTTACAGCATTCAGCGTGGCTGCGGTTCTCCAACTGTAGTTAGCGTTCTCAGTCTGATTGACTCCGAGAGGAGGTGCAATGGCAGAATGTTCTGTGTCTCACCATGTTAAAAAGACAGAGCTGTAGCCAAACCCCAGAGAGAAGCAGTAAACAACTTCTAAACACTCTAGAGAATATCACACAGACACATTTTTATGACGCACACACACTTGGCCATAAGCATAAAAAGCACAGTGCAAAAAACACAAAACTGCTGTGTTTGCTGCAGCAGTTGTTCAGCACTCCTGGCACTGCAGCGGACCCCCAGACCAGATGTGGTTTTGGGACTTTGGAACCTCTTTGTCCCATTTTACTCCCTCGTTTATTATTCATCTACTCATCCGTCTATCATTTTCTCCATCAATCTCTTTTTTCCCCAACAACTTTGAGTGGAATTTTGTAATAGCAATTTTTTGCGTGCTGTATATTTATTTATGTTTCTGTAATATGAGTTTTAAAATTAACTACTCATTTCTACTTTAATTTCACTAGTATTGTAAAGTTTACTGAAAGTGGTGTTTGTTTTTTTTACATTTTATACAGATTTAACAACATGGAAGATTTTACGAAAATATCAATAACCCGCCCACTGCATATTATTTCACACGTTAGCTTAAAGCTCTCCAATCCCTTTAACCTTTCTCATTGGCATCTACATTATTCTTTCAAAACCCCTTTTGATGCCCTTTAGTATTTACGTATAATAAATAGGCCATATGGTCAGGCCTCAATCCTCTCTGTTGGCTGGTAGCTATGTCAAAAAAGGTGAAATTAAACCTATTAATTACGGTCAGTGAATCCGTGTCGAGCCAGGGGTGAAGTCGACAGGTTCCTAATCCTTTAGCATGAGGCATTTGTGGTGATCACCCGCAGTAGCCCCCCATCTACACCCCCCACGGAGGTGATAATGCATCCAGTCGTCCCTCTCGCTGCTGACAGAACCCCAGCCACTCACTCAATACAATGAGCAGCTAACCTTGAAACAGACCTGGCACCGGAAGTCTGGCTGACAGCGCCCTGCGTGAAGGACAGAGAGGAAAGTGTGTGCTTGTGTGCAGGTGGGTTGAAGTGCGTGTGTGTGTGTTATCTGATGAGGTTCTGTGCATTTAGCCATGAGGTGTGCACTGAAGTGAATTCTCCAGCCCTCGGAGGAGATGCACAGTTCAAAGGGCGCGATTCACACACTGTAAAATTGTTCAGGCAGCGGAGACGGGTTGTTTCAGGATGACGGCTCAGATTGCCGGTTGTCGATGGTGATGGCCAGTGGAAAAGGCTTCAATTTGTCTATGAATGGTAGATGGTTGTGGGGAAAAGGTCACGTTATCCTTTAGATTCAATTGTCTTGAATGTCTTGTTATTGCTTTTTCTCGCTGTAATTCCGGTTTTGCTGATTTTTACATGTGCAAATGAGCAAAATGTGAGGAATGTGTCTGTCTACATGATCCAACTTGACCCTAAATCACAGACTTATTTTTACAATTATTGTATGCGTGTATGTATGTATACAGTAGTTTAAGCAACTTTTAGCTCATGATCAAGTCTATCAACATCTCAGTTCACAATAAATGCTTCGAAATGAAATATTTCTATTCTGTAAGTTACATGTGCATTGGGGAATTCAACAGGCACCTGCTATGCATTATTTTCACATATTTTCAAAATGATTACCGCATTTCACTAGATTTGTAATGACACATTTGTATATGTTTTACAAAAAATGTAGTGTTTTTAAATATGCATATTTTATTTTTACTTGAAATATTTAAATATGAATTGATACTGCCTTTTGTTGAATGACTAGTCAACCAGTTGAACATCGTTACCCATCCCTTCTTTGTGCTTTCAAATCCCACTAGGTTGGCTTGCTTTCATACATGTGTGTGTTTGTTTGGACACTCACCACAGATGCAGATTATTGAAATGATGTGAGAGAGCTGGAACCACTGGAGCAGAGGATTAAGTGTTGAAATTTAATGATGAAATATGCTGCAGGACAGCATGCTTTAGATGCAGGGCAAACTGTGTGTGTGTGTGTGTGTGTGTGTGTGTGTGTGTGTGTGTGTGTGTGTGTGTGTGTGTGTGTGTGTGTGTGTGTGTGTGTGTGTGTGTGTGTGTGTGTGTGTGTGTCTGAGCGCATATGTGAATATGGGCATGTTGAGAGTGTGTGTGTGTCCTTGTATACAACAGTTTTATCACTCTCTCTGCAGCTGCTTATGCCAAACCCCAGAGGAAAACACAGCGGTTTCGAGTCTGGCCTTTTCTGCAGAGAGACAGAGCAGCCTTATAGAGAAACACCCAGTGTGAAAGTGCACAACTCATTTGTAAGAAACACTTCAAAATGCATGTGTGTCCTGAATACGTCTGTGATGACAGCAAAACTTAGGCCTCTTTCTGTGCTTATGAATCTATGGGAAGGTTGCCATGGCAGCTCTCTTTCTCTCTCTTGCCTGCCGTGTGTTGTGGCATGTTGCAATATCTTCATTTATCGCAGAAAAAAGAACCATTTCCTGCCGTGTGTCAACTATCCAATCTAGTGATCTAGAGCAGGTCCTTATCTATAAGACTGATTAAGCAACACATTTATATGCTATCACACAATCATAGTAAAACATTCATTCATTCATTCATTTTCATTTCGGCTTAGTCCCTTTATTAATCTGGGGTCGCCACAGCGGAATGAACCGCCAACTTATCCAGCATATGTTTTACGCAGCGGATGCCCTTCCAGCTGCAACCCATCTCTGGGAAACATCCATACACACCCATTCACACTCATACACTACGGACAATTTATCTTACCCAATTCACCTGTACTGCATGTCTTTGGACTTGTGGGGGAAACCGGAGCACCCGGAGGAAACCCACGCCAACACAGGGAGAACATGCAAACTCCACACAGAAACGCCAACTGGCGAGGCTCGAACCAGCGACCAGCGACCTTCTTGCTGTGAGGCGAACGTGCTACCCACTGCGCCACTGTGAGGCCCATAGTAAAACATAAAAAGCTTAATATGTAGGATTGCCAGGTAAAGTGAGCATCACTGCTTTCTTTTATTAAAAATGCATTACGATACAAAGATAATAGTTGCCATTTCTGAAGGTGTTATAACATTATAATGTGTTGTCTGCCCTGTTGCCCACAGACCTTTGCTTGCTCGCTCTCTCTCTCCCTCCCTCCCTGTGCCTTTTTCAGTTTTAATGACTTGTTTGTGCAGTTTGTGAGACGAGTTTAGCTGCAGTTGGTCTGTTCTAAGGCAGAGCTGGAAACCTTTGCTGCAGTTGTTTTGTGGCTAAAGCCTGCAAATGGCAAATGAGAAGTGAGGCGCAATAATGACCTGGGAGCGGTTTGAGATCCACACTGCCGACAACACACTGGCCTGTTAGTGGATCTGCGGTCAGATACGCATACACACCGGCCTCTTCTGCTGTGCTTGTTATTCACCTGCAGCATCATAAAGAAGGGAGGACGCATGGGGGAATGAAGCTACCAGAGAGAAAAGAGGGATGCAGTCTCACCTTTTCATTTTGTGAAACAAAACAGTCAGTGACTTCAAAGAAGGCCTTGTCGAAACCGGCATTGCATTATAATGACACGTCTTATGACCTAGAGCCAATTCAAGTCAGCTTTAGACATAAGCGAACACATACAGTGCTTATTTCCCTGTGTAAATACCATTGAAAAGTGATATATAAAACTATTTAATGCTCAGTCAAATGTAATTTGTTTCTAGAATGCAAAGGACCGTGGCATATTATATGCTTTTATGATCTTCAGTATATTTTAATATTAATTTTATATTTTGATAACATCCAGTTTGAAGAAAAAAAAACAAAAACGACTTTACTAATGCAAAAAAATTACTTATAAATGGTTAGGTTAAGCTCATCCTCACCAAGGGCATTTAATATACATTTAATATACATTTGTTCTGTTTTGCTTTATAATATATACACAGAGGTATATATATATATATAGCTTTACAGTGTAATTCCTCTAATTCACATTCAGAACTCTATTTTAATATGCTGATTGGATGCTCAGGAACCATTCCTTAAATATTAGCAATATTGAAAATCTTTTTTCTAAATAATATCTTTGTAAGATTTTAAAATAAGACTTTCAAGTTTAAAAGGTTTAAATCATTTTGTAACATTAAAAATTGTATTTGTTGTCATTGTTTATTTCAAATATTAAATCGAGGAAATTAAAAAACATGCTGAGAACAAACTTTTGAACAATATTAACTGGTCAAAATGAGCATCCATTTGTACGTTTGTGTACCTGTGTAGTTTGATCTTAGCATAAGGATGCACATTAGATCTTTATAAGTGAGACAGAGGTCTGAACTACAATGTGAACACATTGGTTCTAAAAAAAAGCAATCACACGCCATGATTTTGATATGTGTCTATTTATAGTGGAGCTGTCTCCTCCGTGTCCTCTATAATTGATAAAGCCTGTTTGCAGCTCAGCGGGGCGACAGCACACATGGCTTCTTCTGTTACATCACTGATTACACACAGCATAGATGTGAGCAGAGCATCATGGGACTTGTAGTCATTGTTATTCATTACGTGTTTGTCTTTATTATTAATGCACTGGTTTCTTGTCTTGCAAGTGCATGCTCAAACCTTCTCTTGTTGGGAATTTTGGCTGCAACAAAGACATTTTCCCTGTTTTAAATTCAGCATATATTAGCCACAGTTCCACATTTGTGAAATTCTTGGATATTTTCTGAAAGGAAGTGAGAAATCAAAGCTGACAGAGACACCAAAAGAGCAAGAAAAATAGAGAGGGAAAGAGAATATTCCTGACTATGCTCATTCATGAGGAGGGTTATTCATCCCGAGGTGAAGCGAATGCCAGAGCTCTGTAATCATACTGCAGTAATGGAGGATACGGGCTCCGCTCTACCATTCAGCGCCAGTTTAAGATATGCAGGGCTTAGATTACCATGTCTATTTTAGCTGGGTTGCATAGTGTCTAAAGAAGGGGTTATTTTTCACATTTGTGTGTGAATAACTGGCATTGTGGGATATGTGGACATGCCAGTGTAAAGGAAGTTGGACTGAAAGTGTTGCTTGCGTTGGCTTTATCAGTGACTCTCAACTGGTTTTGCTTCAGGACCCAAGACCGATAAACTAATAAAAGCTAATAAAAATTGCTAACTACTCTAGCTAAATGAACACTTCTGTAAATCATCTTTCTTTTATCAAATGCATTCAAATAATTTTAGCATTATCCTTAATGTGTCACTCCAATGCAGAAAGTGAATTGAGAAGGTTATTTAATACACTGAATTGTTGCTGTTCTTACATAACGATTAATTGGGGAAAAATAGCTTCTTACTGGAAAAACTGCACTATTTTGATGACAACTATTGTAGTTGCCAATCTAGCGTCAATTACCTTTGTAGGACCACTATTTTTAATGAGATGCGTCGCAACATTTCAAAGTGTATGCACATCTTTCTATGCATTTTTCTATTGTATCAAATCAGTCCTCTACTCACCATAGCTATCCTTCTTCTTTCTCTGTCCACCATAATTAGCATGTCTGGATCCAACCCCCCTGGAAATCCAGAAAGCTCTAGCATTTTATGAGAAGTCCTATTGAAGCATTATAAACCAGACCTTTTTTTAAACAGCAGTAAACACACCAAGACTGCCGTAAAACTACTGAAACACCCTGAAGCAGATGTCCATTTGTAAACCGCAGCTTTGCCTACTAGAGTCTCATTGTTATGATGGACTTCTGTCTGCTTGAACCTCTGACTTTATTTCTCAGCAGACTTTGAAAGAATTCAACTTTCATGGGCCTTCAGAAACAGTTGGAACTCCGTATATAAAACAGAATGAATTGTGCAACAATTTCAAGTGATATTTTGCAATTGTAATCCAACTTTGTGCAAAAGTTCATATTTGGGTGAACGATGCCTTTTAGACGTTACAAATCCCAGCTGTTTTTTTTTTCATACTGATGTGTTGGAAATGAAGGGTTGTGTTTGTACAAGCAAATATTGCACAAGTGACTATATACTAGCCATAATTCATTGTAAGTGTTGTTAACATACATCTCCACCATAATCACTCCTTCTGGTAATGTTAGCTAATTGCATAAGGCATACATCCTGTTCAAACAGGCTTGTCTATTATAATTGTTAATGTCTGCTACCTTGTACAGGTTTATTATTCAGTGCTGCTGCCTCTTTGAGCAGACAGTCTCTCCAAGCTCAGGCCTCATGTTCAAGAGATTCTTCTGTTCAGCTTAATCAATTTGGTTTGATCTGATCCACTCGCAGACGATGTCCAATCAACTATGTGTGCGCGTGACAGAGTTTGTCAACATGTTCTTAAGCCTGCGGAAGCGGTGAGTGTGTAAGATGTTGAGGGAATGATTAGAATCAGACATGCTGAGGCGCCATCCTTTCAGCTAGATAGGAACTCCTTGATTCTACATTAATTACTCTGTGTAACAGACTGTGAACGTTCTCTTTCAAACGTTTAATTAAAACCAAAGTTGATCTTTAATTAAATAGTGTGGCGAAAGGTTATTCATATGCATTTGGCAACTCCAAACTTCCATTGTTTTAATTAGTCTTCAAAATGTCTTTGTGTGGCGAGGATGACGTTGAGATTGTTTCAGGGCCGTAGCTCAAAGGATAAAAGGGTGTAGAGAGTTTATACCAGGCGTTTATTCGTCGTACACCTGTCATTTAACAATGTAATAAAAGCCCCAATAGGGTGCACAATGATGTGTTTTCCTTATTTCCTTGAGTTTATGCAACTTTGAATACCCACGTTTACAGTTACATGACTCTGAATATGCAAGGCCTCCTTTGTTCAGCTGATTTGTGTTCCTTGAAACCGTAATGCATAAATTATGACCGTCATTGAACTTGTTTCTAGCATTGCGACAGAGAAATATCGGCTGTCCTGCTTAACCGCAGAGCCAGCTCTTTATCTTTTTCCTTTGTTCCTTCATCTTCATTTCTTTTTCCTTTCCCTCTCTCTCTCCTCCTTCTCTCACTTACTCTGATTTATGAGCCTTGGTTTTCACATGTCACTGTAACAGTAGAGGACATATTGCAGGTGAGCTTACATTAGCCAATCACATCGCTTTCTCCGGTCTCAAGAGGTGACCGGTGCGACTCTCTGCTGTGGAAGCAGGAAAATGGGCTTCCTCACAACTGGGTCACTCATTCTGTTCCCTTGACAATACAAGGCAGGAGCAACCTAGAAAAGGTGCGCAGTGGGTGTGTGTGTGTCTGCAGTTACAGCACTCCTTACTCCCCCCTCCCCTCTGTCCCCCTTTTTTTTGTTCACTGTTAGTAGGATAAATATAATTTGCATATGTAGACGGTTACACTCAAACCATTGCACTTCCTTGAAGTGCATTTTTGCGTGTCTTAAAAAAGCAAGATATACAAAATGATGCAAAAATTTGCCTTTCCTTCATTCCCTCTTTTTCTCTCATCCCTAGCCGACAGAACCATCACCCAACCCATAATAAGTGGATTTTTATCTCAGCTACACCGTCTTTCCCAAAGGATTATGGGGCTTTTCACTATGCTCATGGAATGGTAATTACGGATCTTTTAGAGAAACACTTTCTATTTCAGCAGATGAGAGATACATGAGATGGGCTGCTCATTAGAGTCCATAGCCTGCGTTTGACTTGCACATGCATTCATCATGCTGTGTTCTTTTGTGTTTGTTTAAAGGGTATAGAAGTGTGTGGTGTTTGCATCCTTCCTTGGGGGGTGCAGAAATTGGAAATCATGAAGATCTCGCAATCCATTGTACATGTATTGTGGGAATTTCCAGTAATTGTTTTCTAGCTTGTAAGAGCTGTGTGTAATTGCAGAGATGCTAGTGAAAGTAAAAGCAAGTCAAAAAGATTCTTAAAAGTGAGATTGTGCCATGGACAGTCCATCAGACAGAAGTGCAGGAAAGAAGTTCTGATGTTCTCTAAGATGGTTGAGTGTGCTATCTCAGCAGGCTGAAGAATTAAAGGAATAATTCATCGTTAAAAAATGAAAATGATTATCATTTACTTACTCCAACTTGTTACAAACCTGCATAAGTTTCTTATGATAAACACAAAAGAAGTTGTTTTGAGAACCAATTTTAATCTATTTAAGATGCGGTCACAATAACAAAATCTTGAAGACAAAAAAGTAGGATTTGAGGACTTCATAGTATAGCAATGTTTGAAGCGTATCTTACAAGTAAGTCACTTTTAAACCAAGCTGCTTTCTGGTGTCCAACTTGCATTAGCAGTTTAAATATGTTGTGAAATAAGCTTGGAAAGGTTTTTTGTCATCATGAAAAGTTTTCACTCACATGGGTTTATTTGAAAATGACTGGACCAATGAGAATTTGTAAAATAATTGTAAATGAGACTTTATTTTGCATATGTAGTTTCTTCTTTTTACATCTTACTAGAGCTTGAGTCTAAATCTTAAGTTTTTTTCAGTATAAACAGTCAATAATAGATCTGGGCTAGTTATTTGAAGTTGATCGTGCCCTTTTTACTAAAGGACAGAAAGTAGGAGAAGTTTGTTTTAATTAATGTTTTGGGCTTTTTTGACCTGTTGTAGATCACATTGCATTGCATTTCCTGCAGCTGATAGTCATTATAGATGGCTAGCTATTTGACTACCTTTCCATATGACTAGTAAAAGTGAGTAGTTAGACAAGTCATATTGTGCATTTATAAATAACAAATGTCAAAGTCCAAAAAGTCATCTTTCACTTTTAATTCATCCCCCAAAATGCAATACATATTGAGAAATAAAATATAAAGGCATTCAGTTGAGTATATTTGACTCCTTGAGCCTTATTTATGTTGCTAAATAAAAAGAAATTTATGACAGCCATTTTGTTCTCTTAAATTTGTGTCCTAGTTTAGACACTGTGTGTAATCAAGCTAAAAGATAAAGAATGTTTAGAATTTCTAAAGTTAAGGAGGCATGTCGTTTTTCTCTTTCTCTCCTTAAAGAGACTGCCCGTATTAGCTGAGCAAAAGCACCAGAGAAGGACTAGGGCAGTTCTATTGGATTTGTCTCTAATTGGTTTCTGTTATTTCATTATAGCTGTTTAGTCTCAGCTGTTCGCCTGGCAAACCAACCATTCGTGCACCATGCACTCGTTCCTCAGTGGGCTATACCCCATGCTGGCTCATTGCAAGGCCTCGTCTGTTTTTATACGGTAGGCTCTTAACACAAACACGACTTTCACTCTCTCACCATCCTTCTGTTTACACCATTAAGAGAGCTGAGAATTGATGTAATCTTCTGCTGCAGAAGGTCTAATGGACATATATGGCCTTCAGGCATTCCCCTGAAGAGTCTTGTTGGTTCTTATTGCATGGTAGAACTCTAGCAACACCCAGTTTACATCTGCACTCTCAAATCTTTCGTAAACCACTTGGCACTTCATTATTACCTTTCTACAGGACATAAACATTATTGCTATGTTTATGGCTACCAGAGTCCTTTTCTTGGCTATCATATGGACCGCAGCCAAATCTCTTGGGTTGATTAGGCAATAACCAAGATATGGAGAGCGTTTTGGGCAAGAGAGGTGGGGGAGATTGGCATTGACCCAAATGGTTTGAGCACAGAGGCAAGTGGAGCGTAAGATGGAGCTCTCTTAAGAGAATAATTAATCTACATAGTCACATCATTTAAAAAGAAAAACAAAATTGGGCATGGTGGAAACAATTCTGGGTACTTGACTCAAACCGACCTCATGCCTAGACGCTAACCTTGACCTGTTTTTTCATTGCACTTCAAAGCTAATATCGGGTTTAAATAACCCTCTAGCCCACTGGCATATGCTAAAATGTAGCTGGAGTGCTCCACTCAGTTAGCACTTATCAGCATTTAGCATTGCTTTATTGGCTCTGGGCTGCACTGCACACTTGCTCCTGTTGTGTCATTAATTAATCTCAGCCTCTGTTCTGCGTGGCTCAGAGCAGAAGACACATGCCCGTTCTTTTTATTGTTTTAGCAAAGTGCTTTTCATGACAGACCCTACTCCTCGACCCCCAATTTCCCCTCATCCCTCAGATTGGCCCTGGCACTCTTCTTATCTGGGGAGGACATGCATAATTGATTCAGGAATGAGGAGTGAAATTACGATGGTCCACGGAAAACGCCGACTCAGACCGGCGTGACTATTTTGGTTTGCCAGGCCGGAAACTGCCTCTCTATGGGTGTCTAACAGCTCACTTAACCTCAGGATGGTTTTCATGAACACATGTGCTGTCTGCAGATTTGAAATATTGCTCAAGTTAAATCAAAGCCTAACAATTTTAGTTAATTTCCTCAATGAGTTTCAAGTTTGTTTAACAGTTTTTTGTGGATTTGAAATGGTTTGAAATGAAAGGTCTTGTTTCAGTCAGTGTTTTGATTGACACATGGTTTTGTACTACATTTTCACCGGCTTTGGATATAACAGCATTGTGCTTGTATTGTGTGTGGCAGAAACCCAATATGGGCTGGAAAGCAGTGAAGCGCTGGTGTTTTTATGAAACGCTATCCACTGTTTCGGCAGCTCAAGTATCTGTTTCCACACCTTCTGCAGGCCACAATCGATGAGGCTGATCCATTTCTGTGGAGTTTCGTGTGCAGTGTTTTCCCCTGGCCGTGGGTTAATGAATGGCCATTTTGCAGAGAGAGGGACTATCTCTTGTCTCTCATCTGAGTGCTGGTAACTCTCTCTGTCTGTCTGTTTCTCTCTCTCTCTTTCTCGCTCTCATTTTAATGTTCCTAACAGAACATGAAGCAAACTAGCAGGCTATGGACTCTTTTCACAAGACTGTTATGACGGGTTTAACGGCAAATAGGATTGTAAAAAAAAAATTATTTGTTGTTCTCTCTCATTCACTGCACCCTAAATTTCCCCATAATGACCACTTCCGCTACTAAGAAACCTGGAAATTCGAAAAGTATCCATTATAGATAGTTTTTTGTTGTTGTTGTTGTTGTTATCATGGCCTCACAGTGGCGCAGTGGGTAGCACGTTCGCCTCACAGCAAGAAGTCGCTGGTTCGAGCCTCGGCTGGGTCAGTTGGCGTTTCTGTGTGGAGTTTGCATGTTCTCCCTGTGTTGGCGTGGGTTTCCTCCGGGTGCTCCGGTTTCCCCCACAAGTCCAAAGACATGCGGTACAGGTGAATTGGGTAAGCTAAATTGTCCGTAGTGTATGAGTGTGAATGGGTGTGTATGGATGTTTCCCAGAGATGGGTTGCAGCTGGAAGGGCATCCGCTGCGTAAAACATATGCTGGATAAGTTGGCGGTTCATTCCGCTGTGGCGACCCCAGATTAATAAAGGGACTAAGCCGAAATGAAAATGAATGAATGAATGTTGTTATCATCATTATTTTGATATATAATTATATTTATAATGTATAATGTATATTATTTATTTAATAGTAATAACATATTTTTATTCTTTTGAAATATATTGTTTTGTGGCTTAAATGTTAATATATGAGAAAATGTATATTTTTCTTTTCTATTAATAGTGATTAATGCATTTTAAAAAACCAACTTTAGCATAAGTATAACATTAACCTAAAATATTGCAATGAGCATTAGCACAGTCTACAATTACATTATGTTAACAGGTATACTTTAAGTTGCAAGGGCAAGAAAAAAATGGGTACATTAAAACCCTCAGATCTGTCCTCAGACTTTACCGCCATTAGACATGTACTGCATGTGAGCTTGGCTTTTAGCTGTATTAGAAATGAGCGTTTGTTTAGCCCTAGGGAGTCCAGAGTTACAGTCTCATGTCTGCATGCTGTCATAACACTTGAGCTGTTCTCACCTCATTTCTGAATGAGCTTCTGATTTATAGGTTTAGAGGTGAGCTATGCAGCACATCATATTGTTAGAGAGAGGCCATTTATACATCGCTCGCTCTCGCTCTCTCACCTGTCCAACAGTATTGATTATGCTCTCCTTTTGAGCTCCCATAGAGGTGATAGTGTGACCTTCCCAGCCGTTCCATTAACGGTATTACAATTCAGACCAAGCACACTATAGTCTATAGACACACACACATGCATGCTCACACTCAATTTCATCACTCTCTGTATTACTAATGTTTCAATTGGAAGAGATGAGGAAAATGTCAAAAAGAACAGGCGTCAAATGACTGTGATTACATCAAAAACCACTCCCTATGGGGCAAAGTGGCAAGTTCCTTACAAGGGCTTGTGGGTGTTATTTACTACATTTGATAGCCATTTGCTATTATACCTTGATATATCATTTCCCCCCTAGGGGCTGCAGGGGTTCGATCTTGGCCCAACATCTAAAATTGTGTTCATTTCTGAGTACATACTTCACTGTATATTGTATATATATATATATATATATATATATATGTATATTGTATATACATAAATGAGATTGCCATCAGCATGTTGGGGGCTATAAATAGTAAACAACATCTAGCATGTACATACAGATTCAAATGTTTTTATAGAGAAAGAGCTGATGAAATGCATCACAGCAAAGCATCTTTCATGGAGAAATCCACACAAGAGACATGCTTTATTGTCATGCTGATCACCTGTAAACACGCGTGCCTCTGGGAGCAGGTAATAAATGTCGATCAAGCCAGGAGCAAAGGCGCATGGGATTGTAAAAAGAAGACAGACTATAAAAATGTACCTCCCTAGATGTCCTACTGTTTACCGAAAGCTCACATTTCCACTAAATCTTTCAAAAAGAGACACCCCACTGATCAAAACAAGACGTCTGAGCCCCCAACCAGGGGTTGGGGTTAGGCAAGATGATTAATCTGGCATTGAGTGTAAATAGGATCATTACTCCAAATTTAACATGGATATTGAATCTGATTAGTGGGAGAGCAAAACAACACAAAAAGAAAGAACAGCATGGCTGGTATTTAAATGCCATACACGTACGCTTGTTTTTCAGCGCTTTTTCCCAATTCTCTCTCTGGCGCTCAGATGCATCCTCCAGCCCCTGGTTGTGTCTCTAATTGGAGTGTGATATGAACTATGTCATTTGCTGTGATGTGATGTTGAATGGTGACAATAAAATGACATGGGGGGGGGCGCGGGTGTGAGGGGGGAAGGGATGTAGACAGTGGAGAAAAAACGGAAGTATATCATTATTCATTCAATCATTTTTATTTCGGCTTAGTCCCTTTATTAATCTGGGGTCGCCACAGCGGAATGAACCGCCAACTTATCCAGCATATGTTTTATGCAGCGGATGCCCTTCCAGCTGCAACCCATCTCTGGGAAAAGTATATCATTAGTTGTTGGATTTTTGGTTAGCTCAGATGTTTTGTGTTGAGTAAAATCTCTCAAACTGCTCACAATAGGTCTCCACTTGGGTTATGCTGTTGGCAAAAACCCCAATTTCTGTGCTGGGTGACTGTTATTATGGATGGAGGCTGATAGCAGTAACCACAGTATCCAGAGACCATTGTTGTATTTTCTGCAGCACATCCTTTGACTTTGATGTATCAATGAGCCCAGCTGAAGCTCCTTTAAAGGGATAGTTTGGCCAAAAATGAAAATGCTGTCATTTGCTCATCCTAATGTTGTTGTTTACAAAAACCCTTCATTCTACTTCAACTTTCACAACAAATGGCAGCATTAGATGTGATGCCAATAATGGTTGGCTACTTAAGATACTTGAGAACGTGCTGGTGTGTTAGAATCCTAATCGTTTTGATATACATTATTTTATATGTTTTTCTACGTACGTATTGCCATTCTTGTCCACAATGCTCCTTGAATAAATTTTAACATGGTCTTGGATACACATTTTCTTTTCATGTCAACAAAACTGGCACATGTGACTAGGGCAATCAGATATTGAGCCAACTGACCATCTGTTTCTATACTTTGTTGCTCATGAGCTTTGACCTTGTTCCTGTGCCCGACCTTGACCTCTTTACATAATGTTTTTGGGAAGACACAAACAGCTGCTATCATTGATTTTTAGTGACCTTTCACTTGTTTGACTCCGTCTCTAATCACATTTTTCTATTTGTTTATCCCCTGCTTTGAATTTTCATTATTTGAACAAGATATTTTCGCTGACACACTTGCACCCCAGAGGCCCTGCGATGCTTCCTGCCCAGGGTTGGTTTGAGTGCATTTGTTGTGTTTTTTTTTTCCTTTCTGTTTTGGAGAGCTGGGGATAGAAAGACACAACAGGGAAGGTTTGACTCATCTTCTTGTGGCTTGTTTGAAAATCAGTATGTCACTTTCTTTTGATGTCTCTCCCTTTGTCTCCCTCTGTCTGTCTCGCTCTCTCTTTGCTGTCATCTCTCGTTTAGGATGAAGGGTTTTGGAATAGTGCAAAGGTTTACAGTGTTTTCATCTATGAAGTGACATCTACTGTAATGCGCAGTTTGGCTCCACCATGTGATATCACACGCGCACACACACGCAGATGTTGGTTGCATCTCTGAATAATTAACATTTTGGAGGCAGCATGTGTTCCTGTAAGAAGTCATCCCAAACGGAGTGTCGGATCGAATAAAAATACCTACTAGACTGCCTCACAGTACCCTCACAGGGCTGCAGTTCACACACTGTACTGAGAGACTCTTTCATTCCTTCTGTAAATGTGCACTTTGGAAGACATCAAAACATGCGGAGAGTATTTCAACAAAAGCTTCAGTATCTCAAAAATAGAGCTTATCCTCCAGTTTAATATCCTTTTTTTTATAGAGGAGGAGATTTGGAGTTTGAACGAGTGAATGGGATTCTCTCAAACTGATCCCATTCACTGTCATTGTTTGGAAAAGAGCTAAAAAAAATCCACTCAAACTCATTCACTCAAATGATGGTGTGAGATATGAAAATGATATTCATTCGCTGTTAGGATGTGTGAATGAATCTATGCTGAATTTGAAGTTTAAAAGGCCCTCTGTGATAGTTATGGTAAAAGATGCACATTTATGATGTATAAATTATAACAGCCCAAACATAAAGGCGTTAGAATGATGAGGTGCGTATTCATTTAATAACAAGCCTATTTCCTATTTCCATGATTAATGCTTGCCATATCCCAGCTGACCACTGCAGCAGATGAACTGATCTTTCACACTCGCAAACGCCAAGAAATTAGTGTCATGAATGAGCCTGTTTATTAATATGCTTTGGAGAATAACAAACTACTGACTGACACTCCAGCCCTTTTTTGAATGTTTGATGATTATTGCGCTCATGAATTATAAATTGCTTTCCATTACTGAATGTAGTAACAAACCAGTGATGTTGACATGCTGGCTACATACAGCATCATGTGTGGCCATTAGGGGACTTTAATTTATTAATGCAAAACAAGCTTTGAACCATGTTAGCTAGAAAAAAAAAACAGTTTTAAAAGGCATTTACTGTAAGATGCTTGTAGCGTTCTGAAGTTATTGGTTTGCCTCATTTAAGAATGCAAGATCATGGAAAGAAACGCACGCACGCACTAGTTTGTTGCTTTGCACATAATTCAGTTGTATAATGAAGCGTTGGATGGACAAGGTTACAAAGTACAGAAATCAAGCTGAGCAGCTAATTATACTTAATAATATGTTAATTAATTACCAGTGGAAATCTCCAAAAATTGAAGTCAAACTGAGGCCTAGATTTATTTTTATTTGTAAGTTTATTTTTAAGTATGATGTGGGTGTGAAGTAGAGAGAGAGAGAGAGAGAGAGAGAGAGAGAGAGAGAGAGAGAGAGAGATAGCATTGGTAAAACTGTCATACAGCAAAGACAGAAATTGAATTGCGAGTGAAGAATAAGGCTCTATTTTAATCTCTCCTCCATTCCACCGAGTAGGGGTGATAGAGTGCTGCTGATGGAGGGATGATAGAACCCCCCCCCCCAAAATCAGATATCGCTGCATCTTTCTCTCACACATAAGATACCAAGACCACTTCATCTGCCAGTGTTTTGCAACCTTCCAGTATGATAAGCCCTCTCAGGAACAGGAAAGAGATTTATTAGCTGATTTAATGATTTTCAGATGATATAAACCCTCCCTCAAGCATTTTATTTTACAACACTTTACTTGAAACCTGTTAATATAAAGCATTAATAAAATATATATAATCTAATAATGTAATATAAATGTAACCAGTGTTGGGGGTAATGCGTTATAAGTAATACATGTTACGTAATAATATTACTTCTTTAAAGTAACAATTAAAGTAACGCATTACTTTTAAAAATAAGTAATATTATTAGAGTTACTTTAAAAAAAATTTATGCAAGTTACTTTTTTACCTTGCTTAATTAGCTTTTACAAAATATAATGCATAATAAAAATTACCTTAGTTTGAATCACACACTCAATGAGAGAGCATGCTGCGAGGGAACAGACAGTCGGCTTGCACTCATCATCATCAGGTCTCTTTTTTCACAGTAGATGAGTCAGTGTACTGTTCTAGTAACTTACTCTGGATATTGGTTTATTTAGAGTCAGAGGTATGCGGTATGTTAATACTTACTGAAGACGTAAACCGTTTAATGATAACTTCATTAAATTTAATGAACTGATTTGACCGGTTCACTTACAAGATCCTGTTAAAACAAATGATTCATTTGCGAACCGCCCGTCATCACTACAGACAGTCATTGACACCAGTTCACGTTCTTCAGGTAAAACAATTAATTCGACTAAACTTAAATATATATATATATATTGTTGAGGAGAAGCAGCCACTGTCTAATGTAGAAGCGATTACGTTTTGTAATATAGATATAAGATTTTTTCTCTTTTGGGAAACGATTTACACATTTGTTAAGGCCACATGAAGCAATTTATTCAATGTATAAAGCTCAAAGATTTATTTTGTTTCGGGGATTTTTTTATCATCTTGCTGTTCATTTTTTTATTAAACATTTTAAAGGTTTAAAATCTGTTTTTGCCTTAATATAAGTTATTTCATGTTAGAACTCTTAGGCTTTATTGCAATCTTTATCTCAATGGACAGTGAATTTACTTAACTAATAACACAAAACATCTAAAAGTAGCAAACGTATTACTTTGCATGCTTTCATTATCTGTATACAGCATGTATAGCTCTGGGCTCAGAAAGTTCTCAAAATTTAATTTTATCCTACATTTTTTTTAAGCTAAATGAAGGTATAGGTGGTTGTTAAAACAGAGCTTCTCTATAAAAAACACCTGCAAGTTCTGAAAGAGATCAAACCTCAGCCAGGTAAGGAAAAGTTAGGCAAAAGTAACTCAAAAGTAATAAAATGCATATTAAAGTCCCATAAAATTAACTAAGTAACACAATTAGTTACTTTTTTGGGGTAGTAACTCAATATTGTAATGCACTGCTTTCAAAAGTAACTTTCCCCAACGTCCAAGCCAGTAACAGTGTTTTGTTTGTAACAGTACAGCAACAAAAAAATATGTAATGTTGAATGTAGTTATAATGTTCACTTCATGCTGATATCAAAGTTGGATCTGGGACATCCCTCACTTATAAATATAAACCATTATGTTGGGAAATTTAATGTATTTTATTTGTTTAAAAATGTATTGAGCACTTCTTTCCCTCTGCTTTTCAGTGTGTTCAATCTGAAAATAATTCAGGTTGAGTACTTTAATAGAGCTAATGGTAATGGTAATTCATGATTGTGCCACATTTTAAACAATTTGTTATGAGTAGGTAGGTGTTATAGCTATGGTTACCACTGTTTGCTAAAACAAACAACTTAATATAAGGTATTATGAGTTCAGTATATACACAGGCTTCATAGAAAGTGTTTATTTATTTTTACCAGTCACCTTATTGTCTACCTTCTTTCACCATCTCGATCTCACAGACTCGTTCTTTTTGTCGGAAGATGAAAGTCTCCCCATGACTCTTTTCTGAAGCCCTCAATGAGCCCAAATGAATGGGAAGGGATGACGGCCCCTCCTCACCCTGAGTCTCGCTGCAGGCTGTGCGGAGCAAGATCCGGGGATAAGGCATGAGATCCCGGTTCAGCCCCCTGTGGGCACGGGATGGGTGTCGTGGGCTTTGTGTCAGTGGGGGTTGGCTGGGCATTGTGAAGTGTGCTTTTTTCTTTTTTTTTTATTAAACCGTAATCCTGACAGCTGTTCTGGATTGATGCCCACTCCCCAAACACACCGCCTCACTGCGACACTCTGCCTTTTGGCTTCCGCCTGTGGGCAAAAGATTCCTATAATTATACACATCAAGACACGCACACATTAACATACTGGTGTCATTTTCCGTTATACTATGGTGCACAGTGTGGTGTCCTTATTTTGCAATTCACCAGTGCACCATTCGCATGTGTCTGGGTGCGATATGAATGGTACACGTGCCAAAATATTAATCACGTTTTCATGTGTCATAATAATTAATGAGTTTGGTTGAAGGTACAGCTGTACCCCGTTTCTGGAGATTTATCTACATTAACATAAACACACGCTCATCAAGCCTTCACACTTAAACACAGTAGTACGATCTGAGGAGCTCCTTATACCTGCAGCTGGCTTTTGATTGAGTTGTGTCTCGCCGGGGGACCTCTCAAGGCGAGACACGTGCGTCCCTCCCTTAATTACCCCTTCAGCCGCCTGCCAACTTTTGGTTCCCCCCTTTCTTAACAAAGAAGATTTCTTACGCAGAGGGGTGCAACACTCCGACTACCACTACCCTATTTTGGAGTGCAGATATCAAAAGTGCCACTGTCTCAGCGTCTGGATCTCCCATAGCTTTCAAACGTGTATTGAAATGAAGCTAATGACTGGTTTAACACTCACCCTTTGGGATCATTGTGCACATGGGCTAAATGTGACACCACTGGCGCACAGATTAATCTCCTACGCTGATCAATAAAGATCGCAAAGGACCTTATGTCACTTATCTGGCCAGAGAGAAGAAAGAAACAGAAATACAGAGAGTTTATGTCTTATTAGAGACCGAGCACCTACGGTGCGTAGGCCCTATTGGAATTGTGTTGTTTGTTCTTCTCCGGAATGAATCGCGATTTCTCGCAAATCGAGAAAGTGCAATGCTTCACCATGGAGGAGGAAGCACTTATAACTCAATCAAACAATATCTGATCTGCCTGAAAATGCACAGGTTCAATGAGATTCCTCTCCTGAAGACATCTACATGCCAATATTGAGTCTCAGTCATAGCGGCACCTGCTGACAGAAGGAAATTTGGCATAAATCTGTGATTTTCTCAGGTATTTTAATATATATCAGCTTAAATAATTTTTGTCCACTGTTCTCTGTCATCCTAAGGCCACCGGGTGGTGGGGAGCCCAGGTGCGAGGTCCTTTTCATCGCTGCTTGCAGCTTTAATTTCTTTTTATGTTTTTAAGCTTCTCCAAGACATGCATATTTTGGCAAAACACTTAATAGACCTCTACCAGAAGATTCATGCCCATTAAAAACTACCCTCTCAGATTTTTAAGCCAAGATTTAGAGCCAAGCCTAACTTTCTGGCAAAAATCAGGAAAAACTAGACATTCGCATGTCTAAATTTGATCAGTGTGTACTTTCACAGATAATTTGCTTTCAACTGAGAATGATCTTACCCAGCAACACTTTTAAAAATAATAGTTCTTTATTGGCATCAGTGGTTCTTTACAGAACCCAGGTTTTTCTACGGCATCACTGCAAAAATTATGCTTTGAAAACTTTATTTTTAAAAGTGAACCCAAAACAATACATTTGTCACACAGAACACAAAATAGGTTAGCGTCTAAATGTCAAAGTTGCTCTTTTACATGCAGCACAACTGCAGTCTCTGGTGATAACTTACTGTCAGTTTTATTTAAAAAAAATAAAAAAATGAAAGGAAGGAAGCATGAGGGCAAATCTTTCAAAGCTGAAGGCAGTGGTTTGCTCTTTGAAGTGTTAAGTGTACGAGTGGGCTCAGTGCAGTAGTGTTGCTCTTTTACCAGCAGGAGTGGGGCTGGGGTCCTGATCTCACTCTGGCAGCTCAAGTGCTGCGTCAAGTGCCGTGCAGCTGCGGATATGAATATCAAGAACCGGATTCAAATCAGGCAACCTCATTACATCATTCGACTCTCTTGTGGCAGTGTGCATATTCCAAGACGGATGCATGATAGAGTTCACCCATTCACTAAATGACTGTTTGTCTGTAAAGTTTTGGTACTGTAACTTTCATATGGTGAAATAAATACACATTGCTGTCCTGCCTCAGAAAGTAGCACTGCTTGATTAGACGTCCACTTCTGTCTCTCCTACCCACTGTAACATTGGTTCAGTAAAAGCCCTGGAGAGAGAGACACCGCTGCAGGGTTAACTGTCACGTGACTGTGTCTGGCAAAATGTCTGGATTAAAAATACATGTGTGTGATGATCAGACTGCCAGACTGAGTTAGACAGTTAAAGAGAGGAGGAGAGAATCTGTGAAATATATTTTTCTCGTGCAGAAAGCCTTCCATGCTTCCCTGGATGCTCCTTCCCATTAATAGTGTCTGAGCCAATGCATAAAATGAAAGCATTCTATTCATTTTTAGCTTGCAATTGCTAAAAATTTGGTTCATTTAGATCATTCAGCTAATTTCTATATTCCAGTGTACAATTTAATTTCTCGCTTGATTCCATATTTGGTTTGCCATTTGCTTCAGGATCTGATTCATACAGATGCATCAATGTAACATTCCTAGGCTCACATTAACTGGCACAGAGTAGCCTACATCGGAGCATTTCAGTTCCTCCATGTATGTTTGATTGTATTTTCTTTTGATAAACCAGCTGTAATACCAGCAATCCTAACTGAGATATTTTATCTCGTCTACATTTCAGTTAAACCACAGATTCAGTCACAATAATGCAAAAACAAAAGACTCTATTATTTTTGGCCATACAGGTCAGAGTCATTGACTTGTTTTTAATTGTATGGACACAATAAAAACAAAACAGTATGCCTTTTATAAAAAATAAAGCAAGCATGTGTTACAAAATAAGCTCTCTGCAGTCTGAACCTGGTACCATGTTTAAAAATTAGTTTGTACTGACTTAGTACTAAAATACTAGGTCTTGTGGCGAAATTATAACATTCTCAGTTAATTCATTTGTTCAGGTCTAAAGTCAATTATACTAGCTCAATGGTTCTGCAAGAATTATACAAATCCCCAGTCAAGTACTGGCCCTGGCACAGGAACCAGCGTGATTTTCAGTGGAAATATGCAGCTAGTTTGTTCTTGTTTCCGTCTCCTGTTCTATATCGCATTGTTCCTCTATTTCACTATAATGAGCAATATCTGGCGGGCCGGCTGAAATGATTAAGAGATGTTTACTGCTGGGAGATGGACAGTGGCCTTTCTCTGCATTGTTTTTTCCTGCTCCCCTGTTGCTGGGTGTGAAACGAGAGGGAGAGAGATAGAGTCTGAAAAAGAGCAAGAAACGGAGCAAGCCAGAGCTGAATCAATCCTACTTGTTTGTCTTGAGAGGTGACGCTTTGAAAAGGGTAGCATTTCTCGCCATCGCTTTTCTTGGTTCTGGCTTGGACGTTGAAGCGTGAGGCTCTCGGCCAATATTTTTGAAAGCAACACCCTCAAGGTGTCACATTTTAGAGAGTAATTTTGGGGATAGCTGCTCTCCGTTATAGAGAGCATATAGTAGGCGTCCACATGAACACACAGGAAGTGACATCTGTCTAGAAAAGTGTCAAGCAGCCATTTGAAAAGGTTGCTGCTGTCGATCCAAACGACAGCTGTTTAATTTTTTTCCGAAACTGATGTGCTGTGTTGTAATTGCTCTTTTGTTTGTATATGCCCATAAAAGACACTTCATGGCTGTCTAAAACTCTGTCCAACTCTGAAGATTTGAAAACCAAAAATTTGTGTAGCTAAATAAATAAAAAATAGCTAAAACATATTTAAATGTGTTAAAATTGTTTAAGTAAAGAATGTTTTCAATGTATGCGAATAGCGGTATCGTCAAGGCCTTTAAATAAGAAACCTGGCAATCTAAACCTTAACAATACAACTCTTTCACTCCATGCTACTAAACATAACACCATGAAATACATGTTCATGCTGTGAGCAGCTCAATGACCTTGCATATAAAACTCTCTACTTCTTACTTTTCTTCACAGTTGCCTTTCACACAGAGTTTTTATAGCCGGTAAGTGCATTTGAGGAAATAACAGCTGTGCGATGAAGAAACGTTTGCTTGATACTGTTGGCATACAAGTCAGACAAAGTTCCTTGAGGAGATCAATGTTGATACATCTCTATTGTGCAACTGTATAATGAACTTTATGCTTGTGCTCTCATGCACATTTCCCCCTCCTTGTTAATATACTCGGGAAAATAGATTTATAATTTTTCTTTCACTAGAGTTTTTAAGTGTTTATGCAGTTCTACATGTTACATTACATGCTCTTCAGATCAAGGCTTTAGTGTCTGGTTCCTTAAAGCGGTGGTTAAAGATTGCATAAGGCTTGCTTTGCTAAGAAGGGAGAAGAGGAAAGTTTGTGTTCAGCATTATGGGTGTGTGCTCTTTGTGTGCACATCAACTCCTTTGTTCCTTTCAGCACTAATGGGAATGAATTTTAAATAGGTGCCAGTTGACGTATGGCCATGTGTTTATGCGTTCTCACATATGCTAGTTGTCTGTGTGTTTAATGACAGCCCCTAGTGTTGCTGACAGTCTGTTTGGGCCATGTGTCTGCTTGTGTTGTCATAGATTTATGGCATTACATTACCCACAAACGACACTGGGACACTTACCCTCAGTCCCATGTGTGCATTAGCACACCTCCTCACACACACACACACACACATGCACATCCATACATCAGACACTTGCACACTTTCGCCTCTGTCTCTAAAGTGCAGGTCAGTGACCGTACGACTGAGTTGGTTCAATATTGCAGCAGCTGTGTGCGATCTCACCCTGAGAGCAGAGTGCAGGACACAAGCATCGCTTTAATGGCTTTGAACTCATGTTGGCCGTTAAATGAGAGTATATCCACACTTATACGCACACACACTCTTCACATCATCCACACTAAATAATTCTGCTCTGTTGGAAAGTTTCCAGCCTGTGCTTATTAATGAAGAGAGATTAACAAACTGTACCAATCCTTCTAGAAGAAAGATGAGAAAGACACAGGAATAGAGACACCAATTCTTTTAGGCTCAAATCATTTGTGTAAAAAAAGCTTCATCATGCTTGATTCTGCTCAGTGTGCTCCCACTTCTCTCGCCCTCGCTCTGTTTCTTAATTTGTCTTCGTTTTTGCCTTATTTCCATCTCAGCTCCAATGTTTGTCTGCCACCTTGGCTCAGAACACTTGCTGTGTGAATATGTGGGCTTTTTGTGTGAATCGCTGGGTCTCTTAGAGCTTGTCAAGTCTCTTTATAAACCACTCACATAGTATGTAGACTGATTTGTGCTGTGTACCAAATCAAGCATCACTATTAGTAGTGCTAATTTTATAAAACCTCCAAGAATTCCCGATAAAAGCATTACAAGGCACTCATAACCTTTTGGTAACTGCATAGAAACATCTAGGTAAACATATAGCCTGTTATACAGTAGTCAACATTTGAAGATAAAAAAAAGGTTTTTACAAGAATGGGTGATATTAAATAGTTTTAGGACAACTTTGATGAAAGGTTTTGATCCGCTTCAAATGTTGACTACTGTATTGGCAACAATACATTTTCTTGCTGGTGCACGGCTATACCTTGTACAATATTTATATTTATTGTAGAAAGAATCTTTAAATGCTTTATTTTATTATTTATATTTAAAACTATTTAGAACACCCAAGCATGCATGTCCATAAGCATGCATGTCCATATATCTTTAGTGCCATGGCTACATGCACACCTGATTTCTGACATCACAGTTAAAAGTCGAGTCATTTGTAGTTTTCTTTTCCTCGTATTAGACTTGTGATAGTCTAATCTCATTGTAAACACTTTTATTTTTGCTGTTCTTAATTCTGTTGATGCCGTGAGCATGTGCAGGCACACACACACACACACACACACACACACACACACACACACACACACACACACACACACACACACACACACACACACACACACACACACACACACACACACACACACACACACACACACACACACACACACACACACACACACACACACACACACACACACACACACACACACACACACACACTTATA
>CAIGQW010000596.1:9354817-9367396 GCA_903798125.1 Danio choprae
TCTTTCTTTCTTTCTTTCTTTCTTTCTTTCTTTCTTTCTTTCTTTCAGGAAATTGTACAGGTGGATCACTCCATTCCTGGACTATTTAAATAGGCCATTCCTGCAAAAATAGCACAGATCAAGCCAATGAAATGGCCTTTACCGCAGCTGGGTGTGGTATTATCATTTTTCAGCTTGGTTCTTTGAAGACTAACAAGAAGGAAAACAAGTTTCTTAACCTTGAACTTTCTTTCTACTGCCCTTGTTTCCATGGCAATAGTGCTAGTTCAGAATAGAGTAGTTCCTCTCTCCTGCCTTTAGCTCAGTCACGGATACACTGCTCAACCCTTTATCAGCAGTTCTGGAGGATAACATGGCACTTCACACCTAAACACAGACACATACACACATATAGCTGTCGGGAATTTACAGCTGCACACAAATCTCAGCATGCCCCGCTACCCACTTCATGCCTGTCTCTGTGGTGACTAGTGGGGAGGGATGGACAGAAGCATGTGGCGTACAGGTGGAGCCTGGGAGATTTCAGCATGGAGTATCTTTCTTAGTAAAAACATTGCTTTTGGGAGATTTGTTCTGACTCCATGTGTGGAGTCCCTTGTTGATGACATCACAACAGATGTCATCCGTTCACACCTTGGAAAGTGCTGCGTCATACCAGAATCTTTCTTACTCTTGGGGAAAAGAAGAAAAAAAAACACTAGGTATTGCCCCACACATTAACATGTGCAACAAAGCTTACTTGGCATTCACTGTTTGCCATGGGCAACATGATGTGTTAGTCTCTAATGGCTCCTGCATCTGGCTGGGGAATATGACGGAACAGACTCAAGCTGTGTCTGATGCAATGAGGGCTTCTAGCTCTTACTCTTTTTTCCTTCTCTGTTTCCTTCTTCTTTTTACTGCCTCAAAACTTAACCAGTCCAGGAATGAGCATGGGTGAGTATATCTCTCAAAGAATTGCTCAGATACCACCTCCAAATCAAGAGACAGGTGGTATTTCATTGAAATTATTGCAAATAATGGGCATTTTAGGGCCATTATGATTAAATCAAATTCTTACTACTGCAATATATCTATATTATATGTAGATAATTTCACCTGAGGATTTCCACAAGCAGTAAACTCTATGTTGCCAGTCATTAGAAAATACTTTTTGTCATAATCTGTCAAATATGATACTATTTCTTATCCTTAAGGTGTAAGGAAATGATCACACAATGTGGTTTTGCTCTTATTAAAATGATACTCATGATGAGATAGTATTAAAAAGCAGCAGAGTTTACTGTAAATGTTGACAACAGAGCTTGAAAAATAATCTTTTTTTTTTTTTGACTTACCAAAAAAAGTCCACCTGATGCAATTCAAAAATACGAATTCTTTCTTTATCATCCCTAGATAGTATCTCTGTTCTGGCTTAGTGGCTAGCCAGGGAAATTCTTTTGGCCACCAAACACTTGGACTTTTTGGTCCAATTTTTGTTTTGTGCCTTTCTTCCACATCTTTTCATCCCTTTATTCCACACATGCCCGCCTCCTCTCCAACTCTCCATCATGTTTCTTTCCCAGTAGCCCAGCTGATTGAACAGAGCTACATATCTTAAGCTGGAAACACTGCCAACAATTAGAACAATTACTGCCAATTTCGCCACCTGCGGCCCTACTGAAAGGATGAGCGGAGCCTGAGCCAGTGTTTTATTTGCTGGAACGCCACTATGCACAATGTTTAATTACAACTAAGCAGCCAACATTTGTTTAATCTGTCTTTGAATATACACTGCTTGTTCCTTCCTGCCAGCTCGCTCTTTCCGTCCCTGATTTTTGCCTTTTTTCTTTTTAAATAAGTGTGACGTGAAGTGGGTGTGTTGGATTTGTATGCTTTTGTTAGGAAGTGTTGGATCTTCTTCCTTTGGGATTGGAAACATCCCACTTCCACTGTGAGCTACAAAACACACACACACACACACACACACACACACACACACACACACACACACACACACACACGCACACACTAATATCACAAGCACGTCTGCATCAATGCAAGAGAGCAGTACTCAGCACCTGCAGCCAGGCCGGACAGCCTCTCTGAATCCTAATTCCTCCCGTAAATAGAAAAAGAAAAAACAGAGGCCACTCCTTTGTTGCATCTCAATGAGCTAAGAGTGCGCTTGTGTATGTGTGTGTGCGGATGCCCGCTAAAACTCTTGAGTGGGGGTTCCAGATTACTCCAAAGTGCAGTCGTTTCAATGACATGACAAGCTTGTCAATTGCTTGTGCTATTCTTCCCTTGCGTAAATGGTTTGTCTAGGCGTTTGTGTGTTCCATTCAGTTTTAATGGGTTTTAATGGCTCTGAAGAGGGCCCTGATGCAAGGGCTTGTTTAAGAAAAATGCTCAAGGGTGGAGCCCCGCCGCCTCGCTCTTTGGGTTCTTATTTGCAGCACCGAAGCCTCCTCATCC
Organism: Danio choprae; assembly: GCA_903798125.1. NCBI lineage: Eukaryota > Metazoa > Chordata > Actinopteri > Cypriniformes > Danionidae > Danio > Danio choprae. The sequence goes on from CAIGQW010000596.1 coordinate 9,357,275, forward strand.
TCTCTCATTTTGCTCTCCCTCGTATGAATAAGTGATGAGATTTCATACATCACCGACCTCGGGCCTTTCTTACAAGTTCATCAATCATCGGGCCCCCCCCCCCTCTCACAAAGAGCAGATGTTTGGGGGTGCAGACGTTTCAGGGGTACCTTGCTACTGATGACCACCATCAGCAACTGACCCTGCATAGACCTGAGTCAGCACACAGACAGAGAGAAGGTGGAGGATGAGGTAAAAATGCTGCAGTGGGAAAGGAAATGTTGGAAGAGGGGAGAGAGAAGTAAGGAAGCGAGAGGCAAAGAATGATTGTGGGAGAGGTATTAAATGAGCCACAAGGGATCATTGATCTGCTGAAAGTGCAAAGTCTGCACTGAATTGTAAGTGTAGAAGCTGTTCTTTGAACTTGTACAACATGTTTGTGTGTGAAGGAGAGAAAGGCCAAAAAGAGAGACCAAGAATAAGACAATGTCTGAATCAAATTGGCTGTATTTGAGATATAAAGATGTGCCTGTAGAATCATAAGGTGAGATAAAACTCAGAGACTAGTAGAAATTCTATTTGGCATTCTTATTAAATTTAATATTAATTCATACAGAATAGCAGACACAGTTTGTCACGTTTTCCGTCCATCTGTCCACTTTAGTTGATTCATTCAAATGATAAAAAGTGTTAAATAAGTGCCTTCTTTCGAATCAAAGCACCAAATCATTACATTTGAGTGATTTCTGAAGTACAATGTAACACCTAAGACTGCAGTAATGGTTTCTGAAATTCAGCTTTGCCATCACAGGAATAAATTACATTCTAAAATGTATTAAAATAGCACAGTTTCTTTAAATTGTAGTAAGATAGAAAAAAGTGCAGTTGCATGATTTATTTTTTGTTTATTGATGTGTGCATATGTATTTTATTTCTTAAAAGTCAATAAATATAGTGGTAGAATAAAGTTCAAACAAACAATGTGGTTTCTTGTTGTGATCCTAAAGTGTTTTGCAATACAAAAGATAAATTGAAATCGATCCCATTTTTATCTCCACACTTGCCACAGTTTCAGTTTAGGCCCAATTACGATAGTAACACATCGTAATGTATGTTGTTTTATGTAGTACATGCTCTATTTTGTAGAATACTACATCAGCACCATGTAACACCCTAACATACAGTACTTGTGGTTAGTGATGTCGAAATGAATAGAGAGCCAGTGCTTTTCTGTATTTCCCTGTTTGGTTGTAAACAGTGTATAAAAGTGCAATCGATATTTATTTTCTTATCTGAGATTATGATGCCAGTAGATGTGTTTGCAGAAAGCTGCAGCAATATATGGTATATTACATGATGCTTTTGCAACCATTAGATTGCAATCAGCCTTTAGTTGCACTCTTGAAGAAAAACAAACTGAGAAATGTATGAAGTGGCGATAATGCAAATCTCAAGCAGATTCAATGCACTGTATTATAAACACAACACAGATTTGTTCAACCACAAAAACAATCGAAACTGAGACAATCAGACACTGACTTCTTCGTTGCCACCAATTTGTATGCTCTTAAAGTGTCTCTAGTACATTTGAAATGCTTCTGTATGCAGCTCTTAATGTATTGTCTCCAAAGCAGCGCTGAGGATGACGTATTGATTTGATCAATCAATGCAGTAAAAGCTATAAAGGCATGCTGTAATGGTGGCACTTAAGGAGAGAAGCCGAAACACATCATTCTCAAGGAGATGCAAAAAGAGAGGTCCACTAAAAGAAGGGAAAGAGGGTCCACTAAAAAGCGAGAAACCAAATGAGTGTGTGTAAAGTGGAGTTAAGACTGTGTCTGCTGCCTGTCTGTCTCAGTGACCCTTTTGTATTTTAATGATTAATGCGCAGCTAAGCAGGGGGTCCGTTTCATCATTACTCTGGGCCCAGTCCTTTATTCCTTCTACACATCCCTCTGTCCTTTGTCCCTCATTTGTTTCCACCCATATTTCATTATTCAGACAATGAGTGAATATGCGATGGTTCTTGTCTGCATCTTTTGCATCTGCATGGTGGCTGTCAATCATATTGCAGTTGCGTCAATGGATCAGTGTCATGCATCCTGGGTATAACATCATGAATATTTTTGTCTGCTGTTGTTTGCTTGATCAGAACCATAATTTGATTCTTGTATGTTTTTACATAGAAGTTTTTGGTATATCATTAAATTTGCATTAAAATGACATGAACCCTAGACAACTTTTCTGACCTTTTCGAAAGTTGCACACAATGAAAGCACCCTTAGCATCCACGTTCATGTAACTTACACTCAGTCAGCAGCTCTAGTAATGCTGTTTATTTTATTTGAAGGTTTACAAGATTACTTTTTCTTATACTGTATCCATGCCGCTGTCCCATTATCTAGCCATTTCCAGTAACTCATTTAGTTGCAACACTAAAAGCCCTTCGTGCCCTGGCAGATGTTTGAGGGATACAGCCATTTTAGTTCATCAAAGATTCATTGACCCAAAGCACGTCCCCCGGAAATGGCCGGTTTGTGTTTTAAAACAAACCTGCAGAAGCTTTAAATGCTTGCTAAGATACTGCAATGTAAGGTCAGGGCTGTTGAGGACTCTACTAGAGACGAGAATCTCTGCAGCACCATTTCAGTGGAATCACAATTTTTTCCTAATTAGGATTTGCTTTTGATGATGCAAGCAGTGCAACATTTCAGCACTTCAGATTTAAATATTTATTGGGTGCATGTTTGGAGGTAAGGTCAGCCTGAAGTAAATAATGAGAGCAGTTGTGGGAAGTTGATGAAGGATTGGGAATGTTGCGAGATGAGTGAAATGTTTAACCCTAATCCAGTAAAACCTTTTTCCACTTAGTCCTGGGTCAGTCCTTTGGCCTCCTGCAGGCTGAACGGCTCCTGTGCTCATGTATGTTTTAAGACTCCTCATATCCAGGGATGAAAGGGTATTGACTTGCTTGATGAGCTTTTTTCCTCAGGGAGGGGGGTTCAAGCTCTTGAGTGCCTCCCATAGGCAAAAACAGCCTGGAGTAAGAGAAGAAGTCTCTTGTCTCACTGACCTACCCAGATTGGGCGAGGCTTTGGACACCGCAAATGGGCTTTTGTGGTTCCACCATATAGCATAAGTATATCCACAGGGACACTCATTCTGCCTCCCAGTCATTGCCCCGAGTGCTAGGCGGTATGATCTTTGTTGGAATAGTGAGGATCACAGGGAATGGTGGGGTAGAACGCGGAGAGGGGTGTACAATCTGAGCCTACAGAGGTTAAATATGTTATGATTGATGAGGTAGCTTTAATAGCGCACGTCTGGCCTCCCCTATCGATTAAGGGATGGATTATGCATGCATTTCCCCATTGTGTTGGCACAACAGATGACTTAGATTACAGTGACGGATTCGGGAAATGTGAACTCTGAGCTGATTGCTTTTCCGTTGCGTCTCAGCTGCATTATGAATGATGAAGCATGCTAGGCCTTCGGATGCTCCGAAAGCGGAGGCAAAAAAGCCTTCCGGAAGCCTGCAATAATCCTGGTGTAATATTTGGGAAATCCTATTACGAGCGTTTTTATGTGCCGAAGAAAGAAAAATAGGTAAAGACGACGGCGTCCCATAGAGTCGAAAACAGATTATGGCTTAACAAGATAGATGTAGACATGTATTAGTCTTTCCTTTTCCTCCTCCTCATAATCCCCTCCCTCCACAGTCTTGTAGAACAGGGCCTACATGTCATTTTTATATTGTATATGTAGTTGTGTCTTGAGTAGTGAAAACTAAGTTTAAGTAAGATGCAATGGCAACAACAGAAGACAAAAATCTATTTATTTATTTTATCCTTTGTGAAACAGCTTTATGTCTATTCAATGTAACTATTTAAAGGGAAGAATTTAAGCCTTTTTGGTGCACAGGACAGAAGAAGTTCATATAGATGCGGACCATGTCTTATTCTGACTCCACCAATGTATGATATAGTTTTCGATTTGTTTTAGCCCTGTGGGCCAGAACTTTCAGACATTTATAGCCAATCACAGAGGTAGACTGTGGTCTTGAAAAAGCTGGCTGGTCATGGAGTGCAGTGGATCCTGATCCCACTCAAAAGCCCTGTGGGCATCTAGTAAATCTTTCCAAAAAACGTCCTTGTTTACTTTATGATACACAAAGTCAGATCTTCCTTAAGCCATGACCCAGTCTAGACATATTCAACCCCTGTGCAGCAAGATCAACCCCACAGGTCAAAGGCTGAAGGTCAAGCTCAGCAGAAAGAAGAATGATTGTGCTGATGTCACCTCAGGGTGTGTCGAGCACATCATGCAGGCATGTGATAAGGTTATACATGAATGAGGTCACTCTCATTTCTAGTCTTTCTTTTCATGGATGCTGATTATGAAGATTGAGTCGTTAATCCTCCCCTATGTGCAACCGTCATTGTGAACTAATATTGTAGAATGTTGCATATGAATGAAGATTTAGATTTATTGGTGCAAAGGTAAGGCTTAATGTGACAACAATTCCTGTCATGGGGATGCAAATAAAGCATGAAGTATGGTGTGAATGTAATGAAATAACACATACATTATCCCATTAGATTCCCTGATAAGTGTTATTAAGTGATAAGCACCAAATGAGCTTTCACTCAGAGAGGGCTTTCATTTTTTTAAGTAAAGGTTGTGGAATCTGTGTTCATTCATTATGGCTAATGCGTGTTTGTGTTTTTGTGTGGCGGTTGGAGTCAAATAGTGGGCTCAGACTGAAGCAGAAGTAGAGACTTCCCTTTCTCTCTCTCCTCTCCAGATACTCTGTTTAATTGAAATGACCCCCTGGGGTTGTAGCACTGACCGCAGCAATTAAAACTGCCATGCGGCACAGCAGAGAGAGAGAGGTCAGGATAAGGGGGGGGTACAGGCCACTGAGAGTGTGTGAGTGATTGTGTGTGATTGTGTGTGATTGTGTGTGTGTGTGTGTGTGTGTGTGTGTGTGTGTGTGTGTGTGTATGTGTGTGTGTGTAGTCCACAATCATTCTCAATCAATAAGAGCTGATGACTGTAGATAGTGGCCCTGATACTTAATATTTAAAGGGGTCAAGTGCTGTGACCCCCCCCCCCCCTTTTTTTTTTTTTTTGGTCCTAATTTGCATAATACCTCTTTATGGTCATACACTGATTGTAACCTCATGCTGATGTCTTTTCAAAGAAGAGTTGAGCTTTTTACTTTGTTAATAAAGATCATAGTGCTAAATATATTAAAGATAGTTAAAGATATAAGTCAAGTTAAATAATAAATTGTGTGCTAAAATGAAAAATTCACATAATACGTTTTTATATTAATGACTGAAAAAAATTATACGATTGTGTTTCTACTACAAATCTTTGTTTATAAATAATAATTTAAACAGTGGTTTTTATAAATTGTTTTATTTGAACTTATTCGTTCAATAAATACATAACTAAAAAGTTGAGTGAAATATTAAATCTGGAAAATATATTTAATGAAATATAATGAAAGGCAATTTGAAGGGGGGAAAGGCATGATATTAGATCTTGTTGGTCTGTAGCTCTAAATGTAAGATCTCTCACTTTGTTCTGTAGTAAGTGTCATCTTGCTTTTAGTCATTTCAGAAGTTTGCAGCATTTCAGTTATAGCTTTTATTTATAACTAAATCACCATAAAAAATGAGAAAACAGAATGCGCAATGAAGACCCAAGCAGATGCACAGGTATTTCATTAACAGTGACCACAGATGTTTGTTGTAATTATGCACAGGTTGTTGATAAACTTCAGAAAGTGTCTTTATAACTCTGGCATTTACGGAGACATCAGTCCTCTCACTTTCTCTTCTCTCTTTCTGTGCAATGTGGCAGCAAATACAAGCTTGTCTGTTTATACCAATATTCAAATTCATTTCCCAGAAGAGGCTATGGGCCTGAGAACACAAGTCCAGATATCCTCGAGTCCAAATGAGAGGGTGACTTCATCTTAGACAACAGATGGGCTTCTGCAGACTCTTTTTTTCCCTCCTGCTATCATATAGAGCCACTTACTTTCTTCATGTTTCTTCTCTGACAGTTTGAGTTGATGGGAGCTCTTGAGTCATGCACGACTGTCTCTACTGTCAGCGTACACCATACCTAGACTATGTGAACATCCATATAGTATTTTACATTTACACCAATGCATTTGAATGTATATTTGTGTATAAAGGGGAAAAAAGCTAAGGTGTTTACCTACTGCAGTTAGTGGGAATTATTCACTAAACGTTCACAAATGTGTGTGCACAAATATGTGTGTAAAATCTGTTTTCACAAACAGTGATTTTATATATGAAACCACACACTGAAACCACACTTATTCGAGGTAAGAAGCCTAATCTTCATCATTTTATGCAGATGCATTAAATTCTAAATGTAATATTACATATTGCAATTACAAAATGCCTTCACAAGAATGTATATACAAATTGATCATTTTAGTTTATATTAATGCATCCATTATTGCAATTTATTTAAAATAGTTGCATTGCATAGCAAATCAGTGATTTATAATATGGGAAGACTATCATTTAAGACAAGGCAGCCCGCTAGGATTTGGAAACATCTGTAGTGCATGCTGACATACCTGGTACAGTTATCTGCGCTCATACTGCTGCTGCTGAGATAATTAGAGCTGTGTGATTAATGAACTACGGGTTAATGTATAGCTATAGAACAGGATGTGGAGCTCACTTAGATTCACAGGGAGTCTCAACACAGCCATAAAACAGCCCTGCTTCCTCTCGTACCGCCACATGACTGATTAATGCTAGATTCATAAGGATCTACAATTGATCATTTATAACCCAGTTCAAGAAGCCACGCTCGCTTTTTAATGACACAGGATGTTGTGTCTCACATGGACCACGCTGTGAGGTTTTAATACAGTATTGAGCAGCGTGCCTTTTGTCTGTGGTCTCTTTTACTCATCTGTCCCTATCTAGAAGCAAATGGAAATACAGTTGGCTTCTCACTGGCCATATGTGTGTGGATGAATCCTGACATGAGACAAAAGGAGAGGCCTGTGACCTTTTCAGAAGGGAAGATTTTCTGTGTCGTGACTTGCCTCCGACCTACACGCTGCTGGATAATCTTGACTGTTCTTAGAGCAGTGGCAGCTGTGTGGGGATGTAAAGGCAAATTCAGATGTGTGTCTCCGACAGCAAAGTGACCTTCAAGAGTTTCCTTCCCTTTTGTCTACTACATAATTATCTATTGTCATGATCAATAATTTAGTCTTGTTTTAAGCACAGTTCTAAACAGATTTACATTACCACCAGAACTCAATATGGACCAAACTATAGTTGACTCTGCATTATCCATAGAAAGGTTATTTAAAGTAAAAAAATATATGATTCTTTTTTCATATAAAAACAATATTTTCTCATACAAAAATGGTTCCTTCAGGACTCACTGTGGAATGTATTGTTGTTTTTGGGGTCAAAAAACAACTTGGACATAGTTCTGTTCTTGTAATGCTTTGTGCAGCCCTGTAATAGAAGAACAACCATCAACATATTATTTGATTAGTTTCCAATCGTGAAGTTTAACAAAATAATTGTTGCTATTATAATTCTTAGATTACACTAAATCCCACCAAAGTACATTTGAAGTTGTGTGTTTAACTGGAAGTGTCATCCTGCTTCATTCTCTGGTATTCTAGCCCCAGGCTCATACTGTGACATACTGTGGGCAAGATGTTCATTTTTCACACAAGCAGCATGAGCCCCTCAGCGCCCACAGCCATACAACATGAGACGTGCGTCTCTCCAGGAATCTCTCACTGAATGACTTTATGGCCTCAAATATTCCTGATGGAAATAGTGCTGCCGGCCTCATGGACATGCAGCGGCCCCGGCTCTGATCAATAATGAATGGCCTTAGTGTGGAGCTAACAGATTGTGTGAAAGGAAAAGGGAGGGCTGCAGACAGTCCAGTGCACTGACACAGTGGGAGCTGTCACTGACCTGCCTCTCTGACAGCGGAAGAGAGAGAAAGAGAGAGGAAAAATTAATAAGATTAATGCCCCAATTAAGTAGGGAAGTGATAGCTGAAAGTCCTGTTGTGCTCCCGACTGCAAAAGGAGACTATGCAAGCAAAATGAAGAATAAAAAAGGACACTATGCAAGCATAACAAAGAATAAAAAACAGAAAGAAGTGAACATGAAGAATGTTTGAAAAGGAAGAGTGATGGAGAAAGAGATGATAAACATTGTGGAAGGAAGTCTCTGGTCCATTAAATCAGAGCTGTCAGTATGTCTACCCATCAGCCCCGTCTGGAGAACCCTTGACATGTCTGTCCCTGCCTCATCTGTGCACTAGCTACTGTTGTTATTGTCAATTATGTCCAATTGACAGGTAATTACTGTCGTTTTAAGTGCCATCATCGTTCAGTATGAAGTAACTGTAAGTATGAATTCTACTGGTAATTAGTTAGGCTGACGCTTATGCTTAATTGGCAATGAACCACAGCATTGCTATAGGGCTTGTTCTAAATCAACAATGGAAGAACATCTCACGTTTATTCTCTCACTTATGTAGTAATGATTTTTACTCTGTCTTAAGTTTTTTTTTTTACAATATCTTGGCACGAGTGGAATCTCCTAGTGGTGAAATGTCATGCAAAGCTTTGCTTGATGACTCCCATCTGCTGAAACCTCATCAGCGTTCCCATAATTCTTCCCCTCTTGCATTTTCTCCTTCTGTTTTTCTAAACAGAAATTGCTTTTGTGGCTGTGTAGCGACTCAAGGCGCGAAGCACCACAGCCATATTTGATTACATTGTGACACTCTGAATATATTTAATATGCGCTAAAACATCTCTGATCCTTCTTGTATGTGACACTGTAACATTCCTTGGCTTTTATTAATCACACATATGAATTTTTGTCATCTGTATTATTATCTTCCTGGAATGAGCTTTTATATCCTCAGATCAGTGAAATGTAGTCTTGCATAAAAAAGTTATGTGTGTGGTTTCTTTTGGATATGTGGTGTTATATTGTGGTTTAGTTTTTTGCCTGGGATCTCCTGAAAATGTAATCCCTCACTTTGCAGGAGTCATAGTCAATTCAGATTGCTATAACGTTTATTTAAAGCCTGTGTTATTGTAGCATTATTGGATTGTATTGCAGTTCCTTCAGGAGGATATTCCCAGGGTGAGGGAAACAGTTGCAGATCAATGAACTGCTCCCAGGTCAGTGTCTGAGCCGAATGATATGTTGTTGCTTTACAATTGACGTGGCCTCTGTGTTTCACCAATGCCGACCACACATATCAATATATGGCTTTCCCCTTTGACCCAATGCAATTCAGACATCATTGTCAGGAGAGTATAAGGGTCTCATATTTGACAGCACGTGCAGAATAGAGAGTTGTTTAGTTATGACAGTTGTCCACTGGTTTAGATTATTATTATTATTATTTATATTGCTACAATGAAACTGGATGGTTTCAAAGCATTGCTATTTTTTAAAGGGGGTGAAAGTTGGTATCACCACCTTGGCATAAACACACAAAAAAAACTTCCTGCTCCTCCAACACGTAGGATATTTAGATTAAACTACAGATGAAAATCTTTTAAAATCCAGATGGGTCTTTCAGGAACAACCGTTGATTAATTCATATCCCTGTTTCCTTGTGAGCTGTGCACATTATATAAACATTTTGCATACATCAAAGTCTGGCTCACTTTCAATTCATTCTTCTTACATGAGAGAGTGGGCTTGCTCTGATCAGCGGGGACAGTTTTAGCAGCCCTCCCAAAAGCTCATCCATTAGAAATGTGAACTCTGGGTTACTCAAGTGCCACAGCGCATGAAGGAATGTTTTGACAGTCCCCGCTTACCCTTTTTAACATCCAACCCCTTCTGGGGCTATTTCAGAAAATGCCTATGTGGGCGCTCAGTACTTCAGGATGTGCAGTGTGATGCCAATGAGCTGGCATGGAGATCAGTGCCATTAGGCGATGGAGAAACACTCTCTACAGCCAGCTGCCACACTCAGCAAATTTAGCATTGACTCAGTTTAGCTTTTATTAAAAAAATAAAAGAAAGAAAGAGAGAGAGAGAGAGAGAGAGAGAGAGAGAGAGAGAGAGAGAGAGA